>JAWWEA010000119.1:13513496-13524865 GCA_035222095.1 Andricus quercuspetiolicola | reverse complement strand
CAAAAAGTCATCTAATCACAAAGTTCCTACCTGTAGTGCAAACACACTTACCTTGCCGTCCGCAAAGTAAATTTACCTACCCTACATCGATTGAATGCCTAATGTCTCCACTTTCCAACTTCCTTCAAATCTCACCGGACTTGGAGTTTACCCTTGGAGTTTACCTTAATCTAAATTTTAATCGAGCTAAAGAGACAGACTAGTTGCTAAATACTAGAAAAGAAGAAAAATTCTGCAAAAAAGAAGGATAACGTCGAGTCGTGTGCCAGAAAATATATTTCCCCAGTACTGGGGCATGTTCCCATCCTCAGGGCTAAACGAACGCTAAAAAAAGCTGGCGCAGGCGGTCAAAAACGGTCGGTGGTCCCTGCGGGCTTCTGCAGTTTGTCCTGAAGAAGAAAGAACCACCTGCCGTGGGGACCGGTGGGGCACGTCCCTAACGTCCCTCGCTCCTCAAACGTTTCCCCACCATCTATATTCCTCCCCCACTCCAATCCCCCTCACTCCACACCCCTCCATCCGAGACCATCGTGCGGTGGGTTGCATGCTGCACGAGTGAAAAAATAGGGTGGCCGCCAAGGTAGTGGGGGGTTGCGCTGGTACCGCGCGTCCCTACATTCAGTTGCCGCGCGACCGTTGAGAGGTGCGCTCACGATTTTGGTAGAGAGGATCGTCTTGTCGACCTTTAACGAGAAAACGTTCGTTGAACACCGACGGTGACTGCGGGCAACAAAGACACAAAGTGTTAAAAAAATTTTAATACCAACAATATTGAATATATAATTTTATTAAATTATTCACTTCTTTGAAAAGTCGTGGAATCAACCAAAGAGATTCGCGAGTGCCTGGACTTGGTGATGGTTTGCCAACCTTGGATATGCAATCTGGATAATGTAATTTTCATTTTGACCTCTGCCAGAAGTGGAGTGTTTGCAAGTCAAAGAAGAAATCGTGAAAACAATTAGTGTGTTGCAAGGTTTAAAGGTCTTGGTACCAAGGAGATTCAATTCCTGGACCTATAGTGATGTTCTTCGGAGTGGTTGCAAATCGGTGGTGTTGCAATTGTGAATGCCAATTCAAGTGAAGTTGATATATAACAAAAATAGTGATTCCGAGGCTAGATGGTCTTTCGGATCGACAATATTGTGAGTGTTGAGAGGTGAAGTACCAGAAATGACCGTTTGCAGGTGAAAGCGGAGCGAGGATTGTTGAGAAAGAATCGGTGTGCGGAATAGTGATTCGAAAATTTTCGAGATTTCGAGTTGAGTGTGCATGAGCAAGTTTCGTGAGGATATTCATTATGGATTCACACGGATTTAGGATCTCATACTCCCTTCGGATTATCACCAGCCTCTTGCTCTCGTGTCTCGGTGAGTAGCCCGTCGGAGGTAGTAGATCAATTTTGTCCACGTGGTGTTTGTGAGAATTTACTGTGTAGTTTATGTTGCACAGTTGAAGTCTATAGTTATATACTAGGATAGAACAAGAGAGCTCTGATGCTATCATGGGCCGA
Source organism: Andricus quercuspetiolicola (assembly GCA_035222095.1). Lineage (NCBI taxonomy): Eukaryota > Metazoa > Arthropoda > Insecta > Hymenoptera > Cynipidae > Andricus > Andricus quercuspetiolicola. The sequence continues at coordinate 13,523,352 of JAWWEA010000119.1, read as the reverse complement.
AGCCATCGACGTGTAAAAACCGTTAAAATCGACCAGGCTCGGTTTACGCCGGTTGAAAACGCAGCAAGGGATACGATAGGCTAGGCTAGATATTCTAAAAAAATTGCATAACAATTCGTTTTCGGATCCCGACCTTTCGTCGAGGATGGAAGGGATCAGAATAGATGAGGAGGGAACGCGTGATCCTGAGTAAATTAGGGTTGTTGAGTTTTGGTAGTCGACGGGGTCGTTTACCAAGTTTTTGATTATGCGGGAAATTCTTCCGGAGAAAAACTTGTATAGTTCGGAAAAAGTTTACTAGATTGAATTTAGTTCAGAAAGAATTACGATATGAAAATATTGATCAGTTTTCTATTCCTGATCATCTAAAGCATATGTTATCAATTTTTTAAATATTAATAACATTTTAAAAAGTGTTTAGTCTCACACTTCACGGAAAAAACGAAGATGATATTTGAAGTTTCTGTTAATGTTGGTTGGGTCTTATTATGAAAAAATTACTGGATGATTACGTCTCCAGAAATTCAAAAAATGAAGATATTTCGAGTCTTTAATAATTATCGGAAATTAAAATTTTCACGTTTTGATGATTCAAAGCGGACATTTCAGGTTTGAAAAATGTCGAGATTACAGGTAATCTTCTCTGGGGAGGAAACAGTTCTACAGGATTCCATATTTTATGATAAATCGGAAATACCTTATGGGTGTGGATTTAGTTGGAAGAAATGGTATAAAGTTCGAAGCTAACGATGATTTGTGAATTCCTAATCCTGTAGAATAGATGACTTCACACATACATTTTTTAGATATCCTTTAGGAAAAAAGATAGATTATAATTTCGATCAAGAGAAAAAAGAATAAAAAATAAATGGTGAAATTTCAAGTTCCAATTACCCGATAATAGATTATAGAATCTCACGTAGATGATTTCTGTATTGTATGAAACCAAAAATTATTTCAAAATATTTAAGCATATAGAATAAAACTTTACTGTTTTTAATTGTTATTGCATTATTAATTGTTATTTTAATTTCCAATTGCCCGAAATGTCTGTCTCCCAATTTTCATGTCTTTACAAAAATGTATTATTCGAATTTGTTTTTTTTGTAGAAACATTTTTTTTGGGAGAAAGCACTAGAGAATTTCATCCTTATGATGAATCCTACATTTTTAAAAGATTTTGTTTAGTCAGAATTGGTGATGGGAAGTAAAACAACAAAAATGATTTTCAGATTCTTAATCATGCAAAATAAGCGTCCTCAAACTTAGAATGCTTGTTAGATTTTGTTGCGGATAAAAGTTAAGAAAGTTAATATATACAGAAAGTGATAACTTGAAATGCATTATTTTATAAGATAAAGCAGATGTCGAATATTAAATATAAGATTCGTTTTAAATTCTTAATTATGCAGAATAAGTGTCCCGAAACGTTAATGTTCCCTGATTATTCTTACGGAAGAAATTTTACATTCAAGGTTTGTAGGTTTCTTTTATTCGGTTTCTAAATTTATGTAATATTTTTCTGAAAAAATGTTACATTAGGTTATAAAGGTAGAAACATTTTAAAAACAATTTTGTTTTGACACATGGATTACCTTATTATTACTCAATGATTTCTTCAAACATGGGTGTCTTTTTTACGGAGAATGAAAAAACACTAAAAGAAAATTAAATTTTATAATATGTTATATATGAATATGATCCTGCAAAAAAATCAGAATAAATTTTATACAAATACAATGATTATTGGGTAGTTGTAGTGAAATTTTTAGTTCATGTATAAAATATCAGAACATTTATCTATCCTCCAATATCGAGATGAATAAGCAATATAAGTTAATTGGCAGCTTTTCGTCTAAGTTAAAAATGGTGGTATAAACTATAAAAGAAAAAAATATTCAAAATTCCAATAATTCAAAAATGGGTCTTAAGTTTTTGATTGTGATGGTTATCGTTCCAAAAAACTACAAAAATAGGTTTTTCCCAAAGGAATACGCGGAACATTCTTCAGGAAAAACCAATCATAGAAGGATTACAAAATGGTTAACCGAAAATGTAAACATTTGCTTTAACATTACAAAATTTTCCGTAAAATTGTTCTTACAGACAATCCTCTTTGATTTTATGTTTTGTAGTGGAAATATTACAGGAAATTACTTAATGATCGAAGATGTTCATTTCTACATCATTTAACGTAAGCCTCTTCACACTTTTTTTGAGATAATTTTTTTATTATGATCCACTTTGAATTTTAACTACACTGACATTTTATCTCGACTCTAATGTTATATCATGACGTTCTGACTCTTCATAAAAGAGATAATCGAAACACAAACTACATTTTTAATGATCAAATTGATGAAATTACTACACTAAGTTTCACTCCAAACGATAATCAGCAGATGGAGATCAATTTTTATGATACTTGTCAATATTTTATAATCCACTAAATATTTCATGCCGTAGTTTGACTTCTGGTTGACAGTAATCGCTAGATTTTTAATAGTGGATATTACCTTCCATAAAGGTACTTTAAATTTCTCAACAATCACTATGAATATAATGCACAGCAATTCCTTGATTATAGTTTCTAAACAAACTGTTTATATTATTATACATTTCTTAGTTGATCAACTAATTTAATCCAAATTAAACCTTTTATCAGTATATTCTTGAATCAAGTAATCAACACTATTGTGCAAGCGAGTGTACAGTGAATATGCTACCTAAGAAGATAAGCAAAATGTCTCAAGTTTTCCTCTACTAATGAGTAAACGTTCATAAAACTAATTAAACCGGCGTCGTTCGTAGACGGACACTTTATCACGCAGTCAGGAATTCTTTCACTGAAAGTTATGCCACGAAATTTTTTCTGAGACTGCGAAATGAGAAACGAGTATTTCTAAGCTACAGAGGAAAGCTGATGTTATTTTTATTTTATGAGACTTGGAGGGCTTACAACCGGATGAGTGACAGCTGCAAGATTCTCTCAGCTAAAAAGAATTGGATTTGCTGCTTGCAACTTTAACTTGAAGATCTACTTTAATTTTTAGTAGTGTTGAAAAAGTGAAATAGGAAAAAGCTTTGTGATGTATTAAACATATTGAAGGATTGAGACTACAACTTAAGGTTTCTACGAAGCTTTCTACTTGTTAAATAATTGATTAGGCTTTTCTGTTTGCTCGAAACTTGAGTGCATTGCAAAACAGAAAAGGGTAAAGGAAACCGAACTTATCACAGAAACATAACCAAGTATAGACAGGAATAAAACATCGAGTTGCAGATTTTATTTTAGGCTAGGTTTTTAATTCTGAAGATGATTTTCTGATTTGTAAGACCTCGATTCTAAATGAAGAGTAATTATTGACTTCGTCACTTAAGACTAGAGCAAAAAATATCTGCCTCGATTCGCTCGTTTATTGTTGCTCAATCAATGAGCATGAATTGGTGCTCGCCATTCACTTGGACCAATAATCTTTCCTTTAGAGTTTAGAATCTTACTTTGATCATCATATGTAGAAAGTACAATGCACTATCGCAATTTGTCGAGGCATTCATAGGAAAAAATATAGAGTTATCGACAATGAAGAATTAAATCCTCAAGACGAATATTTTGAAGTACAGACTTCGGAGGCTGACAGCAGGCAGATGTTTCTAATTTAAACCGCGACTCAGACGCGACGAAGTAACCGTGAAAAATTTCGATCGACTTAGAATTCACGCAAGGTCGCATTTGGAATAGCAAGAGGCTCCTTTCTCCGGAAGAGATTCAAACGCGATTTCACAGTATTCGAGCGTTCATCCGATCGTACTGAAATTTAAACCGAATGTCATCCCGACAATGTGGGACGTTCAATAAAATCATCACTTTTCTCCTCGAAATCCAAGATAATTTCAGAGAAATCATTGACCAAGATATCTCGTGACAGATTGACATAACTGAAAAAAGTTTCTTTCGAAAATATCACAGATTGCGGGGTCTGAAGTTTGGGCGGAAATTCTGTTATTCCGAAAGTGAGTTTTCCCTCGTGATTCGTTTCGGCGAAACTATGTTTGCGGAAACTCCCTTTTCCCGAATCGCATTGGCTTTGAAAAAAAGTTGATTACTCTTTAGATCCAAGTTACACAGTGAGTGATTCAGCTCGTTTTGGAGAAAATATTTGCTTGACTTCTCAATTATTGACTCGAAAATTGATTTGAAGAATGATTTAAGATAAATGGTTGATTTCTCTTGTAGTTCTAGGTACGGAGAGCAATAAGCAATGAAACTCAGGACATCGGTTTTATTCGGCTGCACGTGCAAAAAACGAAAACGATTTCTCGATAAGTGAACGACGGTGAAAGCGCACGAAATGCGCCGCATTATATCCCCGCTTAATGGAACACCGCGTGGAGATTTAATTTAATTCGCGTTTAAATCGGGGTCGTGAAAGTTCCGAACACGCACGTAATCGACACGATTCAAATGGTTCAGGGTTTGTAAACGAAAGGCATAAACGTATAAGCACATATGCCTGTCCAGCTGGTTTAGTCACGCAGGGCGTAAAATTCACATAAGTTATAATAAAACAACACAGAGCAATATACCATTTNNNNATTGAGGAATTTGATAATACTGCCCTTCATCTATAAATGCCAGACCGAAACGAGCTTTCCTATAAACTGAAGTGTTCAATTTCCACTCGCACTTCTGGCTTAATCGCTGCATGTAAAATAAAAAGCCGGTAAATGCATGCCAAGTTACGACCCAAGATAGATTTATCTGTAAAAATCTTCGATAAACGTTAACTTAAACTGAAATTTTATGATTACCAATAAGTCATTTAACACTCTACAGAGTTGTTACGCTCCATAGCGCTGTCTAAGATGTATAGACATATGTTTCCTGCATGCTTAGAAAAAGGCTGCAATTGCATCAGTATTGTGTAAAAATCGTGATATTTTATGTCAGTGTTGAGTTACGTTTATGAATTCCTGGATTATAACAAAAACTTTCAGAGATAAAAAAAACAAAATAGGAAAATATTGATGTTAATTGTTAATGCATGTTGTAGTATACTGTAAATTTATATCATAGCACATAGTAAACTAGACTGTCAGACGTTATACCAGAATTTTGAGACCACTGCTGCTGTATATGTATATTGTATTATACACGTCTCTGTGCACATTATACTCACCGTACTGTGGGACACTTCACAAAGAGAAGGTTATTAGACGTAGCGCGGAAATTATGCTGGTTATATCACGCTCAGATATGTCCGTAGCCTCGACCAATTTCCAGATTTATGTAACCCAGTCTCTAATTTCTTCTCAACAATGCCCAAAGTTATCAGACAAAGAGAGAAAATACAATTCGAAATGTTCTATTAGTTAATTAGTACAATCAATCTCTTTCGAATATGTTGGCTTTTTATATTCCGTTCTTGCAAACATTGACTCAGATTCATAAAGGAAAACAAGTTGCAAGCTCCTTTTATTGAAGTTGTTCTTTTCTCTTTCAGTAAATTATTCATAGGTTGCACAAGCTCAATATTGCACTTTTATCCAGCTAGGGTTCTTTATATTTTACTCAAAGCGGCCTTTAACTGGAATACGAGAACGCAATAAGTTACGCTTGAAATTGTGCTTTAACAACAGCAATTAGCAATAGCTAATAAAATTCGCTTTTGAATACCCACTCAAGAAATACTTAGTTAGAATGTGGAAATTATGAACTTTATGTAGATTTTGTCGAAACCAGAATTCTATAACTATATCCATTATTTGTGCGCCAACTGGCTGAGCCTATTAAAATGATTAATTTCAAATTGACGACGTACAAGTTATTTTAGGCATGGCAAATGAAGATTAACCTTACAAACCATGAACCCTTGGTAACTCGCAATTCATTTACATTTCGAACTCGAATTTTCCCAGTTCGATTCCAGCGAGCGTAACATTCCTAATGTAACTAAAATTAATTCATTAAAAGTTTTCACGCAGTTTGGTTTCGATCAGATTACAACAAATTATTCACATTTTGACACGCATGTTTTATTGCTGATAGCCAATCTCTCATCCATATTTCCTTGGTGCATAAAGTTTTGTAAATTCGCTTAAAATAGGATCTATAAATCACGATAGTTAGTATTACTTAATTTCAATAAAGCAGTATAGTTTTTAAAATAGTGTTTACACTTTTCGCTAAAAACAATATCAGAGATAGCAGTGGGCCTATACATCATTTTTCCTACTACACATTTCATTCTAGGTCTATGGAACGTTGCTACACATCCTAAAGTAATAGTAATACAACGGGTATGAAAAATATGAGTGAGGTGTGGTCAAATTGTAAATCTTTATAGCACATGATCGATAAAAATACAGTTACGTGATCCGAAAGAAACAGTGGGTGTTAAGTTAAGAATTATTACCCCGCTACTGCAGTTCGCGAGACAAGCTATCGTGGAATCTGGAATTGGTGGCACCCTCTGTCGGAAGGCGCGCAGACTCAAACTGAAAATGCTAAAATTGGACGGTCGTCGAACTGCATCCACAATTATATTCATTTCTGGCAATTTCACAGGAAAATTCACTATTCATGAACGAATAAACGAATTTTTATCTCCATTATAATATAAACGGTATACCTGGAAAGTCAGTATTTCGATATTTTGGTCGTTCTCTCAAATAAATGATGTTGTATGAGCACAAATTATACAAAAATTTTATAACAAGTTTTTAAGATTGTGTCCCAATAATTTTCGACCCACATCTCTTAGCTATATTACTTTGAAATTTTTTCGATAATCAGTTCAGCTAATTAAAAAAAGGTTCTTTTGAAAGGAAGGTGCATTTTTCGAAACAAAAAGAATGTAACAAAAGCCTTATCCGTCTGGAATGGCGTTAGCGCGAAATAATCTTCTGGGGATTATTGTACAACTAATTAAAATATGCAATCGCTCCCATTCACGTTCCTCCCAGGGCTGTTCATCGAAGCAACCTTTTTTGTACGCTTCATAGCATAAATGCACTAGCAGCTAAAGATTACAATAGAAAATTATGGAATTACGACTCCATCTTCCACTATCATTTTAACAATAAAAAAAAACGAATGCGGCAAAATAAAAGTCCAGTTAGAATAATTACTGTCGTCGATTCATGGAAAATTGATGGCAATTTGTTGATTTGTGGTATAATTGCACTACGGAGACTCGTGAATTCAGAATTATTAAGGAATATAAAACGTTACTGAAATTGCAAATTCCGTTTATGTATTCATTATTTCGAAAATTGCCTCTGGATTCTTTCAGTAAATTGAAATTTTCATATTTCGTCCTCAGTACTAGAGATCGTTGGACACGGGACTTACAATTGCATTGCCTCATTTATGCAAAATGGACATAGTTGTCAAAAGCTAAAACAATGTTTTTAAAAGCAGGGGAATTACAACAATGTGAGGTTATTATTCATTTGGAATGGAGGCAAAGCTTTATCACAAAGTCAGTGTTCAGTGATTGTGGATTTTCCGTAAAATTATTGCTATCGCTGGGCATTGAACTCGTTTACTACGTTCTCCATTTGTTTCTCGATTTGTTGAAAAGTGGGAATGGGCGTCGGCTACTTTTATATTATATGACCATGGCACCTCTTTCAATGTCAACTTTCACTTGAGTCTTACAACCGCAGTTAGTACAACTAGCGTCGATAAGGATCCGTTTCGGCTCACGTACGCGAATTCCTTACCGTAACAGTAACGTAATGCAACTCGGCTTTCAACCAAAACAACTTCGCATTTAATCCAGTCACGGGTCTGACCTCCTGATAATCTGAAAACGTGGTAGTTTTACTCTAGACTTTATCAGTAATCATTTCATGGTTGTCAATTTAAATTACTTCAATACCTAATTCATGGTAGAGCAGCTTGTTAAATAATAAATGGGACACTAAATAAATGCAGATACAAGTAAAGTAAATTTTTTAGCAAATCTTTGATTTGGGGCAAGTTAATTGATTCACAAACTCCTATCAGTTTTAATTGAGTTTGAATAACAACCATAAATTCGACTTCATATCTGAAGTTAGAGCCTTGAAAGTTTCTTGATGAAACTCTAATTTTCTACATCACGTTGATCATGAGATTAACAATCTGATAGAACCTTTCCTTTACTGAACATTATGTCTGCCTCCATTGAAAGTTTAAACCCACTTTCTGATCTCCGAAGGACAAAATATACATGCTGGCATAAGAATGTGCGTGTCACAATCGACTACTGGAAATCATTTCTTAATATACAATGACATTTTTTTATTACTTATTTCGATACTTGCATTATTATAGTGCTATGTTTCGGTACACCTCAGTACCTTTCTATATTTTTAATTTGACAGCTGACAATAGAGGTGAAAAATTATATAATGTAAAAGTTTCTAATGCAACCTTTTCTTAAAGCGAGTATTAAATTGAGTTAATAATTACATTATTGTTATGAAATAGAGTTTGGCAGTAGTTTCAATTTTTACCTTGTCATGAGTCAAATTTGAGATAAGACGGTACTAAGGTGTACCAATAGTATTGATTGTATATTTGTAGTTAAATTTTCTCAGAATGTAAATTTTGCATCCAGAGAATCAGAATTAACTCTATTCACCCAATTCTCTTGTTCAACTAACACTCAATTATGGATTTTGTCCCTCGAGGCGTGAATATATAGTGGTAAACAATGAAGCCATTCTAGACATTTCTTGACCTACTGGCAGTGAGTCATTTTTTCAATCAAAAAGATTATTTACCTTATTTTTAATCTTTTCACATTCATATTTTAAATATATAACTCTTACAGTCTGAAAATTAATGAAAATGTTTTTTGACGCTATAATCATGACACTCCTTTTGATAATTTGTGGTTAATATTATAAATCTGGAACAGACAGTGAGTCGGAATATAAGCTGAATTATTAATTTGTTATTCAAAAGCACTTCGGGGACTGCTTTAAATTCAGCTGAGCTCATTTCTTAAAATACTATGCACACCTTCTAGTGGTAGATCAAAGTTCTTTTTACTATCATATTCTGGCAGCAAGTATACATAATTATGCAGCGTTGACACACTGACTTGAAGCTTTCAAAATGCTTTTGCTCTCAATAATTGATTTTGAATCACATCTGAATGTGATTAATTAATGTCAAAAAAATTCAAACACTGGTTCTGGAAATTAGATGCTAAACTTTGTACCATCGTCCATCTGAAAAAAATTATATACTATTTTACCTAACCTTAAACTTTTCCTATTAATCTTCTACTATAAAAGCATATGAATCTGCTTTTTATTCTATTTCACTCCCTTCGCAATAAAAACGAGAATTTAAAAGTCTCCCGGAGCATTTTTAATGAGAGAAAAAAGCAAATGAGCTTTTTTTACATCTGAATGGCGAATTATAATTCGCCCTGGGATCAGGTATTATATTTAAATTCTCGTTCGAAATTCTAACTATTTTACAATGTCGACAGTAAAAAAAAACCAGTCAGTTGAAGTAACAGACTTCATTTCTGCACTGGTGTATATATAGAGTCCTCTCGAGTTCTGGACGCCCGGTTCTCATCCACTGGGAACTCAGAAGCTACTTTTTAAAAAGCAAATAAATTAAGGATCTCTTTTTGAACCTCTCTTGTTTGGAATTAAAAATAAATACCATAGAGGGATCAATGGAATCGAAAATGCTAATAAGGTATCTAGTATCTATGGGTTTTTATCAATCTCCCACAAAGGATCGCAGAATTGAGCACCACTGGGAACGACAAGACAACCAAAAATGAAATCCGTAGGTATGAGCCTTCAGAGAACTTTTTCACACCATTCCAGTTACGTGTCT
>JAWWEA010000119.1:12570238-12581085 GCA_035222095.1 Andricus quercuspetiolicola | reverse complement strand
TCAAAAATATTAAAATTTTGGCTAGAGAAAAGAATACTTATAAAAGACGAATAATTGAATCAATTTTTATTAACAAATATCACAATACCTCTGTTAATCTGCAGATTGAATTTATGAATGTCAATAAAATTTATCAAAGTATTATCAAACAATCCGGTGCTTTGGCGCGCTTTCCTCATTTGCGGTTCCTTTAGGTTTCGACATTATGTTTAATTGCCCTAAGGTATTTTCTTTGTCTGCTTAGACATATGTTCGTCCTTTGTCCCGAAATATTATAAAGTTCTGATATCTAATTTTGAAAATCATTTTCAATTATATATTTGGATCTCTCAACGCAATTGTTTTGTTTTTCTAAAAGTGTCGATCTTTGAGAGGCTATCCATAATTTGGATTTATCAAGAAGAGACTAAACCAACAAATAGAAAACTAATAGCAATAACACCATGACACTACTCCTTAGTGAGTCCAAAAGCTCAATTTCACCAAAGGTTTTTTTTTGTTTATGTGGAATATAACACTACCGTAAATTAACAAGTTGTTCGTTATAACAGAACATATTGATTGGCAATAACACCATGACGCTACTCCTAAGAGGGTCCGAAAACTCGATTTCATCAAAAGTTTCGAGTAGACCATCTAGTTAGCTGAAGTTGATTTTCCCTCTGAGTGAGTTAACATTTTATTTTTCCATTTTTGCCCGCAGACGTTACACCACGGAACGACCCTGGTGCACTGGGACTGTGATAGCGGAACGTCGCGAACAGCATTGGTCTATGCGCGTGTGGATCGTGCGTGTGGTACCTTCGTATGGGAAAAACCATCCTGGAGTTCGCTGAAAACAGCGGGCACTTTAGGGACTGGGACGGCGGATTTTTGCTTGACAATCAATGCCGAGGATACAGTCCCTGTGGGACTGGTCACCAGATACTCTGCTCAGCAAAATGACTGCGCCTTTGTCAACCTAGAGGAGGGTTACCTGGACCTCGCATGTGTGAAAGAAGTTATGATCGGATGCTGTGACCGGGATCGAGATCAGGAGCTTAGAGGCATTTGCAAAAGATATGGCCTTCTTGGACCTGATTCCTGTATTGGACTGATGTACGGGTCCAATTTATCAGACAACCGGCTGATCTTCCTACTGTGTCCTCCGGCACTCACCAAGTGAGTATGTTTTACGAGTTCCGGTAATATTGTCCAACTTTTTATGGCCCTTTCACCTCCAATTCATTTTCCCCTTCCCTATAAACCTGTCCAGTGAATATCGTTGAAATGGCTATTTTGATTTAGTGGATGGCACACGAATGATTGTTTGTAATTTTATATGCAACTTGGGAAATGTGGTTGAAAGTACCAAGAGATCCTCCATTTACTAACGATCGTACTGGTGCAAAATGTAGTTTAGGGTGCTTAAATAATTTGACTTTTGAATAGAGAGTATACCCCCCCCCCCCATCACCCATTCTTTGAGGACTCTGAAACAAAAATTCATCAAAATTTAAGCCATATCGGTTAATATTAAGACATGCTCCCGTAACTTAACATGAGGAAAGTTTTGTTTTCGTAATAATGTTCACGTTCCAGGGTTTCAACTTAGCTTCACTCAAAAAAATTCCTGGTAAATCCTCAATTAAGTTTAATCAGTTGGAGAAATTTTTTATCCAACTGCTTTCTTATTTGTGGGTAACTTAATTCTTAGTTAGGCAACTTAGTTAGGTAATTCTTAGTTAGGTTAACTAAGAAAAATACATTGGGGCCTTAGGAAACTAAGATGAGTACCATCAAAAGGGATAACTTCAGACATGCGGGGTTAATTCAGACACTCCTAAGTTGATAGTTTAAATTACTTAAGGGTGTTTTAGCCAAAATCTAGCCTTAGCTGGTTCCAGATTCTGGTTAAAACACCCGTAATAATTTAAACTATCAATTTAGGAGTGTCCGAATTTACACCACATGTCCGAAGTTACCCCGTTTGACGCTAGTTGGAATAACTGCTTTCATTTTTACTACTTTTCTTTGTTAGATTAACTAAAAATTTGGTTAAAATAACTAATTTCTCAGTTAATGCGACTGAGAGAAGTAGCTAAAAGTTGTTTCAAGTTGTTACAGTTATTCCAACTACTCAGCATAGGTCCCTGAGGGAATTTGTTGGAGAGCCTCCAAGAAATAATTTCCGCTAATTTCTTATGAATTTTGACGCCCCATCCCCCCCCCTTACCGAGCCACAAAAATTAACCATAAAACTAGAATTTTCATTTTTGTGCAAAATTGACACATGAGCTGTTTTTCCCTTTTTTGTCATACATTACTTTTATTCGACAAGTTAAATGCTTTTAAGCATTTTTAAACAAATTTTTGGTTTGTTTGAATAATCTTTATTTGTTTAAATTTCTTCTCTGCCAATTCACTGAAGAGAACTTGTTTTTATGTTGAATCGGACAATTAGTCATTTGGTCAATTGGTTATTTATAGGAGAACTGATCTTTATTTCAAGAATTTACAAATTAACTTTGTCGCTTATTATTAAAAATCGAAGTAAATTAGATATTGCTTCCCCATTTTGAAACAAATTCGTATTTGTTGAAATAATTATGTTTTCTTTGAAATTCATCTTTTTCTGTAATTAATGTCGTAATTTGTCATTGTGAAGAGCAAAATTTTATGTTCCAACCATTATCGGATTGTTTAAAGAATTTATCAAAGAATAATTGTTTAAAACTTACGAAGAATATTTATTTTAACAATAGATTTTGTAATTTGATTTATTCTTACTGTTGTTTCTATCCAATTTTTTGAAAATGGTTTCATTTTAATAAAGCATGAATTCTTCTGTCTGGGAAAAGTTATATATAATGTTCTCCACGAAAAATTAGCCATTATTTATTGAAATTCCACCATTTTTCAAAAAATGGGAATAAGCGATAGTAATAAAAGGTTGAATTGCAAATCACGTTTTTAGAATTCTTTTTGTAAGTTTTAAAATTTCTTCAATAAACATAATGCTTTTGTTTAAAATGACATCATTGGCAATAATATTTTGGTTCTAAAAATCATAAAAAATCTATTTTTTCAAAGATCTGATTTTTTAAACGACATCTACCTTAACTGCATCTTTTATCGTAAAATTTTTAAATAGCATACACATTCTTAAAATAATCAATATTTTTTAAAATAATTTTTTCACATCGGTCAAAAATTGAAAAAAATTGATAAAAAAAAATATACGTGCAATTTCCAGAGTAGCCATACTAATTTAGAAAAAAATCCGATTTTTTTATCAAATTTTCATTAAAATGTACAATTAGTCTTTAGTTAATTGTTTAAACAATTGGATAGTGGTTTTGACCTCAAATTTTTTTCTTAACAATGACAGATCACAGCACTAGTTACAGAAAAAGATAAATTTCAAACATATGTTTCCAAACAAAATTGTTTAGACAAAGAAAATATTTACAAAAAAATACGAATTTTTTCAAAATATGTGATTGTAATATCTTACTGATGTAGATATTTTATAATAAGCGCGAAAGTTAATCAATCAAAATTTTCGATAAAGTTTTCAAAATCCTGCAAAGTAAAAAAATTGCTCTGAAATATTTTAAACTTTTTTGAGATTTTTTGGAATCTTCTGAAATGTTTTGAAATCCTTTCAAATTTTCTTTAAAAATTAATTTTTTTAATAAAAAATCATTTGAAGTTTTCCGCGAATCTCAGGAAAAAATTTGTATTTCCTTGAAACCTTTCAAAATTCTTGAAAAGATTTTACATTTTCTTCGAAATCTTCAAAAATCTACATTTTGTCTTAAATTTTGTCTGATCTTTTTCAGCTTAAAATTATTTGGGTGACTGCAAATGTTCTAAATATCTCATAAACATATTCGAATTGTTTCTGAAATTTTTTAATCTTGCGAAATTGGAAAATTTTGCTTTCAAATCTTCTGCATTAATTTTCAAAAATTTTGGAAATCATTTGAAAACATTTTGAAATCGCATTCGATCTTCTCGTGAAACACTTCAAAATTCTGAAAAAGCTTCATTTTTCGAAACCTTTAAAAATCTACATTTTGTTCTAAATTTTTTGAAATCTTGTCAAGGTTTCAACATGTGGTCAAAAAGTCTATAACATAATTGCTGCCTTTCTTATTGAAGAATCATTTACAATTGAAATTTTCTCTCTCAGAAATAAATCTTAAGAATTAAAGTTCCTCATTAGGAAACTTTGATTACCAAAATTCCAGAAAACCCAAAATGTAGTATGCAACCAATCAAGTGTTCAAAATTTTAATTCATATTTGAAAGTTTAAAAAAAAAATTTTTTTAAAGGTTTTGAATCTCGAAACTCTGTGAATATAACGAAAATTTTAAGGTTTTTAGTATTCTTTAAAATAAGTGTTCTTTTCCCTTGAGGATTTACTTGAATAAACTGAAGAATTATGATTTAAAAAAATAGAAATTATATTCTAGTAAATTGAAATATTTTGACTAAATTAAACTAATATTATCTGAGAAAGTACAATCAGCACAATGAAATAAAAATCACTTAAATAAATTCGCGTCGAATTGAATTCTGGAAATTAAAAATGAATTTAAAGCTTTGTAAAAATCCAGTGTAAAAAGACGCACAATTTTTTTCAAAGTAAGAAAAATTCAATATTTATTGTAAAAATGAGAAAAAGGGCATTGAAAAATTGTAATGCCCTCTCCAAATTTAATCATTCGCTAAATTTGATTTGACCTCATTGTGCTTCAAGAAATATTCTTTCATAGGAGAGGTTATAATAAAATCCACATTGTGCTCTTTGCAGCAAAAGAATTCCTACCAGAGTCTCGATACTGGAGCTTTTTGAAAGAAAATGAATACGTTCCATATTGTGTCGTTATTAAAAAATAAAATATGTAATAAAAATGACTGTATTCCTTTTTTCAGGTAAAATTATATAGTTCATACTGTGCGCTTTTATTTATTACATTCTACCATTTTTCAAACAAATTAATGTATTTTAAAATATACAGTAATTATCTAAAAAAAAGGGTTTTTTATTCAATATTTCTGAATTCAATCATCCCTCATTCACGTTTTCAATAAATAAGTTTTAAAAAAGCCCTCAAATATTTTCAGTAAAATATTATTTATTATTAAAACGCTTATTTAATAGACGTCCATAAAACTTTATTTTTAAATATGACTTTCTCTGATTTTTCTCTGACCAATTTTTTATTTTCTCTGACAATTATTATTCACAGAGCAACATTTTAATGTTGTGATATTTTTGTCATCGAATCTTTTATATATGAATGGAATAAAACAATTCCAGATTTAAATTGAAAAATTGGAAACTAATTTATTTTAACAAAAAAGGTTACTTTTTAACAAAATAGATACATTTTTAACAAAATAATTAAATTTTCAACAATATAGTTGAATTTTTAACGAAAAAAGATTACCTAAAAAAAACTTGAATTTTCATCAAAATAATTAAATTTTCAACAAAACAGTATAATTTTTATCCATATACTTGAATTTTCTATTTACAAATATGAATTATCAACCAAATAGTGGAATTAGAAAAAAAGGATTAAACCTAAATTAAAAACAGTTGCATCTTCAACTAATCATAAAGTTCTAATTATAATTAAAATACATCTATTCCAGTGATTTTCATGATTTTCCATGACTTTTTAAAATTTTTGTGATGTTGGGAAATGAGTATCTGAATTCCATTTTTAAAATTATAATACATGTTTTTATTTTTTCTGGAATCAACTTAAAAGGTTATTAATAAATCAACCTTCAAAATTTTAAGTTCAAATTTGCACAAAAATTTTTAATAAAAATTATTTGAATGTTCAAAAGAAAATAATTGTTTAATACTTTTTGTGTTGTTAACTGATTAATTATTTATTATCTGATTGATTTTGTCAACAATAATAAATTGCATAAAGACTGAATTTTAACTTTTTCAATTGAGTAACATAAACTGATTATTTTCTTTATGGTTATGTGATTGAGTATTGTCTATACTTTGAATAATAAAGTGCTATTTATATTTAAAATATCTCTCTCCCAATTATATAATTTTTAAAAATATTTGTGATGTGAAATGATTATCAGAATTCAATTTTTATGATTATATGTACATTTTTTCTG
Organism: Andricus quercuspetiolicola; assembly: GCA_035222095.1. Taxonomy (NCBI): domain Eukaryota; kingdom Metazoa; phylum Arthropoda; class Insecta; order Hymenoptera; family Cynipidae; genus Andricus; species Andricus quercuspetiolicola. Next base: position 12,574,940 of record JAWWEA010000119.1, on the reverse strand, counting down.
GAATTAGTTCAAAAGGTTATTAATAAATCAAATTTTCAGAAATGAAAGTTCAAATTAAATCAAATATAAAAAAAAATTATTCAAATGCTCAGAAGAAAATAATTATATAAGCTTTTTATGTTGTGAACTGATTAATTAATTATTAGCTGACTAATTTTGCTTACAATAATAAATTACATGAAGATTGAATTTTTACTTTTTTTAAATTAAGTAACATAAACTGATTAGTTTCTTTAGGATTATTCAATTGAATATTGTCTATACTTTAAATAATAAAATTCTATTTTGATTTAAAATCTCTTTTCTATTTACATAATTTTTTTTAAATGTTTGGGATGTTGTGAAACGATTTTCAGAATTCAGTTTTTAAGATTACATGTACATTTTTTTATTTTTTCTGTAATTAGTTCAACAGGTTATTCATAAATAAAATTTTCAAAAGTAGAAGTTAAAATTATTTGAATGTTTCAAAGAAAATAATTGTTTGATGCTTTTTATGTTATTACATGATTAATTAATTATTAGCTGGTTAACTTTGTTTACAATAATAAACTACATAAAGATCGAATTTTAATTTTTTAATTCAGTAACATAAACCTTTTATTTTCTGTAAGGTTATATAATTGATTATTGTCTATAATTCGAATAATAAAGTTCTATTTACATTTAGAATATCTCTTTTCCAATCACTTAATTTTTTTATAGGTTTGTGATGTTGTGAAAGAAGTATTTGAAATTAGTTCTTAAAATCACATGTACATGTTTTTATTTTTTCTGGAATTAGTTCAAAAGGTTATTAATAAATCAAATTTTCAGAAGCGAAAGTTCAAATTAAAAAAAAGATATAAAATAAAAATGATTTGAATGTTTAAAAGAAAATAATTGTTTGATGCTAATTATTTTAATTTTTTTCATGTAGTAAAATAAGCTTATTATTTTCTTGAAGATTATATAATTAAATATTTTTTATACTTTGAATAATAAAGTTTTATTTATATTTAAAATATCTCTTTTCCAATTATATAATTTTTTTGAATATTTGTGATGTTCTGAAATGAGTGTCTGAATTCAGTTTTTAAAATTATATTTACATGTTTAATATTGCTCGTAATTTTTATAATAATTGTTTATTTATGTTTAAAATACCTCTATTACAATTATATAATTTTTTTAAATATCTGTGATGTTGCGAAATGAGAACAGAACCGGACAGAATTGTCAGGCTACTAAAAAAAAACGTATCAAAAACACTTCTTTTTTTTCGTGGTTATCTCAGCAATAAAGAATTTAGAAAGATTTAAAAAAAGTCGTTAGAAATCTTATTAAATTGCACGAATTTCACGTCGATTGATTCGAACGAGGCCGAATGAATGATTACGATAGAAACTTGACTTGAAATCAGAGTATCATAAGCGCGCGATTCACAGATGCGGTTATCAAAACATAAGAAAATTGTTGTTCAGGACTCTAATCATCACCTGCACATTAATTGACTTTAAAAATATATAACAATAAATTAATAATGTAACAATATACAATAAAATTATACAAACAACATTGCGCTAATGTTTAATAAAATCAAATAAAATACTAACTAAAATAAATGTAAGACAAGAGTTAGCGCGCGCGTATGATAGTCTAGTATAAAATAACAACTTGCTTTAGAACTAGAGCCATCATCTTGATTTTATAATGTTTGTTCTATTTTCTTTTTCTGGTTTTGCTCTTTGCTAGATTTTATTTGACCCTGTCCTACTTTACCCCTTTGCCCTACATTTTGATTGCATCCCTCTTCTACCTTGATATTTTCTTTCCCTCAAATTTCATTTTACTTAATATGGTTTTATGTCCACAAATCCTATAGTGTTTCAATAAAATTCAAGGTAAAAATGTTGTTAAATCAGACTTTATAACATTTACTGAAATAGAATTAAAATCCTATAGAGTTTTTCGTATAAAATCGTATCTGAATGATTTTTGGTCTGATCCAAATTTATTGCAATGTCAACTATAAAAGTTTCTTTAATAGTTTTTGTAGTGTGTAACTCTATGGTATATTTTTCGTATAGGAAGATAAAATTTTTAGTTAGAATCAATATCAAATCAATAACGGTACGTTTTTATTGTCATAGTTATAGGTATCATAAACCTTTATGATAGCAATAAGAAGGGATGTATATATTTTACGGGTATTTAGCTATATGAAGGTCACTTTCACTTCCCCGTGGATGAATTTTACGAAAATTCATTAGGTCATTTTTATATTTAGTGAATTCATTTTTCTTTATTATGTTTTTTACCATTTTTATTTTTAATGCAAAATAGTTGATCATCAACCGCACAAGATCAAATGCCTTCTGAAAAATACGAGTTTCATACAAAACAATTTAGTTTTTTAACCGGAGAATGTAAATTTTCAACAAAAAAGTTCATTTTCAATCAAATAGTTGAATTTTCAACGAAATAGTTACATTGTGAATCAGAGCGATGAATTTCCAACTAAAATGATGACAAAAAAAATAAATAAAAAAATGAATCTTAAACAAAGCAGTTCAACTTTCAGCAGGTAGTTGCATTTCCATAATAGTAATTATTTCGATCAGAAAATATTTTTATTTTAAATCCGAAACAGTTGAGTTCATCCAAAAAATACGAATTTTCAAGAAAAGACTAAAATCCTCAACCAAAGGAGATAAATTTTCAACCAAAGAGTAAAGTTTCCAAGCTAAAAAATAAAATTTTTTTAGAAAACAGTTGACTTTCAAATTCGAAAAGGTGATTTTCAACCGAAAAATTTGATTTTTCAACAAAATAGATGGATTTCGAACAAATGAATTAAGTTTAAACAAAACAGTTGCATTTAAAATCAACAAGAAAATTAATTAGCAATTAAACAGTTACATTTTCAACCGAATAATTAAACGTTCAAGCAAAATTTACGAATTTTGAAAAAATTAATAGAATTTTTAAACAAATAGTTGAATTCTCAACCTACAAAGATAAGTTTTCAATCAAGTATTAAAATTTACAAACAAAAAAGATTGAACTTCAATCAAAAAGCGTGACATTTCCAACCAAATAGTCAAATTTCCAAACCAAAAAAAAACGAATTTTTGTGAGACAATTAAATTTCCAATGCAAAAGGATAATTTTTTATCTAAAAAGATGAATCTTCAACACCGCAATTAAATTTTGAACAAAATATTTGGATTTTTTACAAAATGAATAATTTTTCCAAAAATATCTGAATCTTCAAGTAAAATGACGATGAATCTTTAACAAAAACGTTAATATTTCAGGAAGTTAAACTTTTAATCAAAACATTAATTCTTAATGAAGCAGTTGAATTTTTAACTAAAAAGATCAAATTTCCACGCAAAAAGATTTCAATCTAAAAAAAATAATTGTTTATACACAAAGACGAATGTTCAAAAGCACAGTTAAGTTTTCACCAAGTTAGTAGAATTTTTGAAGAAATAATTAATTTTTCAACAAAATATGTAGTTTAATTTTCAACAAAATAGTTGAATCTTCAAGTGAAATGAGAAATCTTCAAGAATATGAAAATTAATTTTTAGCAGAGGCTTAACTTTCAACCAAGTATTTAAATTTTTGATAAAAAAATATTTATTCTCAATGAAAAATATGATAGGTAATATTAAAACCAAGAAAATATTTTAATATTGAATCATAAGCAGTCAAATGCAACTAAAAGTAAAAAATAGTTCAATCCTTATCAAAAAAAGATTAATTTTCAATCAATCAGTTGCATTTTTATACAAAAAAGATAAAAATTCTACCAAATGAGATGCATTTTCAATCCAAAATGAAGAATTTAAAAAAAAAAGAACTTTCAAAGCAAAAAGACCAAACAAAAAAGTTAATCTTCAACCAAATAGTTAAATTTTCTACAGAAAAGTGAATCTTCAACCAAGTGGTTAAATTTTAAACTAAAAACGATCGATTTTCATCACAAAAAGGAATAGTTAAATTTGCGGTTGAAAAAACTGATTTTCAACACAAAAAAAATTTCAATTAGATATTTAAATTTTCAGTGAAATGGTCGATTTTTTAAACAAATGATTGAATTTTCTATGAAAATAATAGAATTTTTAATCCAAGAAGACGAATATTCAGAAAAAAAGTTGAAGTTTTAAAACAAAATGACGATTTTTCTACAAAACAGTTGAATTTTCAACAAAAAGGTTGATTGTCAACCATATAGTTGAATTTAAAACTGAAAGCGATAAATTTTCAACCAAAAATGGAATAGTTAAATTTGCAGTTAAAAAAAATTAATTTTCGACCAAAGAAGTGTATCTTCAACCAATAAAATAAATGTTTAAAAAATTAGTTCAAATTTCAACCAAGCAGTTAAATTTTGAATAAAAAAATTAATTTTTTACTAAAAAGGACAAATTTACAAGGTTCATAAATTTTAAATCAAATTATTGATTTTTTATTCAAATCATTGAATTTACAACTGAAAACGATTAATTTTCAACCAATAATGAAATGTTTACTTTTTCAAGTAAAAAACTATTTTTCAACCAATAAAGAACGAATTTTTAAAAAATGGTTCAATCTTCAACCAGAAACATGAATGTGTTCAACTTCCGACCAAAATATTTGAATTTTTAACCAAAAAAATTAATTCTCCGTCAAAAATGTAATAGTTGAATTTTCATCTAAAAATGGTCAA
>JAWWEA010000119.1:12545801-12560677 GCA_035222095.1 Andricus quercuspetiolicola | reverse complement strand
ATTTTCCGAAATTCTTGTCTGCTTGAAGTATGAAAATAAAAAATAGTTTAAATAATCGAACTCAAATGTTACAGGATAAAGTGAAAAATCCATGTATTTAAAATACATTCAAGAATCTTTGAAAATATCGCGTTCGTAAGGAGACCGTCATTAGCCTAATCTTGTTTTGTTTCGATGCGAAAAAATACGACTTTATCTACTTGAATATTATTTATTTGAATATTATTTGCAAGAAAAATTCACTTTTCTGTGGTATCTATAGACCCTTATCCCCAAAAGTTGTTCTTCACTCCCGGAAATTATAAAATATTCCCCTCCCCAAAATTGTCCATTGTTCTTATTCTATGCGAAAGAGTGGATCTGCTAACGAATTTTCAAAAACATAAATAATTAGTCCTGTGGCTCTCCATTTCATCTCATTTTGAACAATTTCAGGTTATATTGACTGTTTTCATAGAAAATTGGTTAAAAAAAATTAAAGTCATTATAATTTGAACAAGATTTCAAACTTTTTGAAAATTTTGGATGTTGTTAGCGTTTTTTGTCGGAAACTCGTATTTTTCATTTAAAAAAATATATTTTAAAGAAGATTCACAATTTTCAACAATTGTAGGTTATATTAGCGTTTTACACCAAAAATTAGTGTTTTAAAGCAAAAATCATATTTCGAACAAGATTTTCGAATTTTTAACTGTTTTAGGATATATTAACGTTTTTTCAGAGGAAGTCGATTATTTTTTTAAAAAATTGTTAGATTTTGAAGAAGATTAAAAATGTTTTGATAACTATAGGTTATGCTGGTATCTTTCAACTAAAATTGGTATTTTTGAACAAAAATCATTATAACTTGACATTTAAGTTTTTTGAACAATTTTCGATTATCTTAGTGTATTATCTGATTGCTTTTGCTTTTTATATTATTTTAAATAATAGATACTATGAATTATAAAATTTTTTTGTTAATATTAATTTTATATTTTAATTTAAAAATGGCGTAAAACAAAATATATCGCCCGCGATTGTTTTCTGATAATTTTAAAATTTAAATGAAGGCTTTTCTGAAAGAGGGCTCAAAAAATGTTCCAGAACGAAATTGATTTTTCATAAGAGGGTTGTATTTTATAAGGTTTACTTTAATTTTTTTCTGCAAAACTACAAACAAAATCATCAGACTTTTTTAATTAAATTTGTAAATGCAAATAATTTCTTAATGGAAAGTGAGTAAAATTAAGACTAGTCTTAATTTTGCTCACTTTGAGAACCTTTAAATTTTTCGAGGGCAATTTTCAGATCCTTCCTGATCCAGTTATTTTCTGTACATATTGTAGATTTTTGAAAATTATTTTCCCAAAAGAACTCGTTATGATTTTATTCCCAAAAATAATTAGGCTTTTCGTGCTAAATTCAAAGTGAGTCAAATTAAGACTAGTCTCGATTTTGCTCACTTTGAGAACCTTTATATTTTTCGAGGGCAACTTTCAGATTCTTTCCGATCAAGTCATTTTCTGCCCATATTGTAGAATTTTTAAAAATTGATTTCCCAAAAGAACTCGTTATGATTTCATTTCCAAAGATAATGAAGCTTTTCGTGCTGAATTCAAAGTGAGTAAAATTAAGATTAGTCTTAATTTGATTCGCACATTTTACTCACACGTTTTACTCAAAATTAATTTTCCAATAGAACTCGTTATGATTTTATTTCCAATGATAATGAAGATTTTCAGTGATGAATTTAAAATGAGTAAAATTAATACGAGTCTTTATTTTTCTCACTTTAAATTTAGCGCGAAAAGCTTTATTATCTTTGAGAATAAAATCATAACGAGTTCTTTCAGAAAATTAATTTGTCAAAATTCTCCCAGAAAGTGAGTGAAATGAAGACCAGTCTTAGTTTTACTCACTTAGAATTAATCACAAAATGCTTTATTATCTTTGGAAATGAAATCATAACGAGTTCTTTTTCAAAATAAATGTTTTTAAATTCTACAATATGGACAGAAAATGACTTGACCAGAAAGGACCATAAAGTGAGTAAAATTAAGACTAGTGTTAATTTTACTAACTTTTGATTCAGCACAAAAAGCTTCATTATCTTTGGAAATAAAATCATAAAGACCTTTTTTTGAAAATTAATTATTCAAAATACTTCATTATAGGCAGAATATGACTTGATCAGGAAAGATCTCAAAGTTGCCCTCGAAAAATTTAAAGGTTCCAAAAAAGCTCCTAATGATTTTATTTACAAAGATAATAAATCTTTTCGTGCGAAATTAAAAATGAGTAAAATTGAGACTAGGCTTAATTTTACTCACACATGTCACTCAAAATTAATTTTCCAAAAGAACTCGTTATGATTTAATTTACAAAGATAATGAAGCTTTTCGTGCTAAATTTAAAATGAGTAAAACTAAAACTAGTCCTAATTTTACTCAATTCAAGTTTAGCACGAAAAGCTTCATTATCTTTGGAAATAAAATCATACAGAGTCCTTTAAGAACATGAATTTTTCAAAATTCTACCAGAAAGTAGATAAAATTAAGAGTAGTCTTAATTTTACTCATTTTCAATTTAGCATTCAAAGCTTAAAATTAAGAATAGTCTTAATTATACTTACTTTGAATTTAGCATATCTTTGGACATAAAATCATAACGAGTTCGTTTGAAAAATTAATTTGTCACAATTCTAAAATTAATTTCCAAAAAGAATTCGTTGTGATTTAATTAGCAAAGATAATGAAGTTTTTCGTGCTAAATTTAAAATGAGTAAAATTAAGACTAGTCTTAATTTTACTCAGTTTGAAATAAGCACGAAAAGCTTCATTATCTTTGCAAATAAAATCATGAGTTCTTTTTGGAAATTAATTTTTCAAAATTCTACCAGAAAGTGAGTAAAAGTAAGACCAGTCTCAATCTTACTCAGTTTTAATTTAGCATTTAATGCCTAAAATTAAGAATAGACTTAATTTTACTGACTTTGAATTTAGCTCGAAGAGCTCCATTATCTTTGGAAATAAAATCATAATGCGTTCTTTTTGAAAATTAATTTTTCAAAATTCTACTAGAAAGTGAGTCTCTGTCAAATAGAAACAACTTTTCAGCATAAAAGAAAATACTTGCGTCTTAAAATACCATACAATTCATAGTGTCTACAGCTTTAAAGTGTTGTGAATTTTATCATTTCAAAAAATAATTATATTTACTATGCAGAAATAGTATTGTGTTCTGTGGAATATCACGTTTTAACACAATTTTATGTCGTTTCTACTATTCATCTAGTTAGCTTATAATTTTACTATGTAGCCTATACTTTTATCTCATATTTTAAAAACCATTTCTCTCCCTGTATTATTAAAAATTCGTCTTTTAAGCTTTAATGTTCAACATTTTGGTATAAATTTCAACTATTTCGTACAATATTAGACTCTTTTGTAGAAAACTCTTTTTTTTACTGAAAATTATTTATCCTTAATAAAAATGTAGGTACTCAATTTTTTGTTAAAATTTCGTCTTTTCTGTTAGAAAATTAATCTTCTTGGTTGAAAATTTAACTATTTTGTCGAAAATTGATGTATTTTGTTCAAAATCTGTCTGTACTTGTAGAAAATTTTATTTCGAGTTTTTTTCTCGAAAGAAAAGGTAATTAGTGCTCCCATAGCGTGCACATTGTTCTATTATGATAAGACATTTCTTAAATTCGACCACAAGTAATAAGGTAATTTATTTTTACTTCTTGATTTCATTTCTCATATTCACAGATTTTAGTTAGTAACATTTTAGGAAATAACATTTTTGTATCATTTATTTTAAAAGATAAACTCTAAATCAGCAATTTCTGAGAAGAAATTTCCAATTTTGTTGCAAACCAAGAAAACACTTAAGAAAGTTTGTCACGAAAAGTCGATGATCACAGGAAAGATGTTCGAACTTCGCTAAAAGGTTCGAACAAGAACGGACTTCGAAAAAGGAAAAATTGTCATTCTTTGAATTATACTTTAAGAGTGAAGCACAAAATAATGTAGAACTTGAAAGGAATAGAATTTCAAAATGTGTTTGCAATTCCTAGATATTTAAAATTAATCAATTTAAGAAAGATTAGATTTCTACAATTCTTTTTCACCCTTTTATGAATTTAATTTAAAATGAGTAGATAAATTGCATAATAGCTTTTGAAATTTTTTTATAGAATAGAAGAGGACAAAATTCCTAAAAAGGGAAATAAAATAATAAAATATAAGAGGGACTACGAACGACAAGATTCCTGACAAAGGAATTTGTTTTATTTATTATTAAAGTTTCATTTTTTTATTTATTCATTATTATAGTATTTATTTATTAATAAAGATACGAATTTTCTGCACCATTATTTTGTGAATCAACGTTTCCGAATAAGGAATTTTGTTTCATGTCAAAATTGATTTCCGTACGTTTCAAACATTTTTCATGAAAGATACAATTTTAATTGTAAGTGATTTTTTAATATTAAATAGATTTGGAAATAATTTCAATTTTAAAAAGATTACAATTTTTTTAAACAAAATGTAGAGTTTTTAAGATTTCAAAAAGAGGAGCTTTTAACAATTCTAGAAGGTTTGAAGAGAATACAATTTTTTTCCACATTTCTGCTAAAATTCTGAATGATTCTATATTTTGAAAAATTCATTTTAACAGAAAATCAAAAAAGATTTCTTGACATTTGAAATGATTTCCTAAAATTTCGGAAAAGAGCATAGAAGATCTTGAAGCAAAACTGTTCAGTTTTTCAAGATTACAAAATTGTATCAAAAATTCCATTAAGTTTAAGATATATTCAGAAGCTTTGAAAGGATTAAAGGATAATTTAAAATTCAAAAAGATTACAAAAAATTTAAGAGGAAATGTAGATTTTTTAGCATTTCGATAAAAAATTTGAAAGTTTTTTAAAGAATTTTGGAAGGTTTCAAGAGAATACTTTTTTTCTAAGATTCTTACGAAAATTGAAAATGATTTTTCATTTTGAAAAATTAATTTTATGAGAATATTTAAGAAGATTTAAAAATATTGCAAAAGATTTTCATAAAATTACATTTGTTTTTTCATAAAATTCATAAATTCATAAAATTTTTCATAAAATTATATTTATAGAAAAACATACAGGAAGATTTCAAGGCGATTTTTAAAATTTTCTCGTATTTTTAAAAAATTGATGAAAAATTCGGATCAATTTGAAAGATATATAGAAGTTTCATAAGCTTTCAAAAGATTAAACAATAATTTAAAATGTAAAAAGATTTTAAAGATTTTCAAACAAAATCTATATTTTGGAAGATTCTGAGAAAAATGTAGAAGCTTTTTAAGAATTTGACACTCTTCAAGAGAATAAAAAAAATTTCTTATAATTCCTGGGAAAATTAAAAATAACTTTTTATTTAAAAAGAAAAATTATTTCAAGAGTATCTAAAAATATTTTCTTAAAATATTAAATATCAAAAAGGAATCTAGAAGATTTTAAGGAAAGTGTTCTTATTTTGCAGAATTTAAAAAAAAGAGTAAAAATTCGAATGATAAAAAATATTTAGAAGATTTGGAAGTTTAAAAAGACTATTTAAACATTTTAAAACATTTCATAAAATTTAGAACAAAATGTAGATTTTTGAAGATTTAAAAAAAAATTTAGAAGATTTTTAAGAACTTTTAATGGTTTCAAGAGAATAAACAAATAGGCAACTCTTAGATGGTTTTATATTCTGAAAGAAAATTTACAAAGATCTCAAAATACTTCAAAACATTTTGAAAATTGTGAAAAAAGGAACGGGGAGAGTTTGAGCTGATTTTTTCAATTTTGCTGAATTAAAAAAAAATATATATAAAAAATTCAAATTATTTTAAAACTTCAAACATTCGAAGAAATGTAGAAGTTTGTTAAGAACTTTTACACGTTTCAAGAGAATGAACAAAAATTTTCTTATGATTCCTGAAAAAATTGAAAATGATTCTTTATTTTAAAAAAACTTATTTCAAGAGAATATCTAAAAAGATTTCCGAGATTGTCAAAAAAGAATCTTGAAGATTTTAACGAGTTTATTTTTAGTTAGCAGAATAAAAAAAAGCTTAGGAAAAAATTCGAATCATTTTAAAAAATATTCATAAAGTTGAAAAGTTGAAATAAAATTTAATATTTCGAAATTTGAAAGGATTTTGAAAAGTTCCAACAAAATATTTTTTTAAAAGATTTCTACGAAAATTAAAAATGATTTTTTATTGAAAAAAATTAATTCTAAGAGAATATTTAAAAATATTTTGAAACATTTCAAAAAATTTTTAAAATTGTGCAAAAAGAATCAGGAAGAAATTTTGCTCAATTAAAAAAAAAGCATGAGAAATTTAAATCATTTAAAAAATATATTTCTTCTATATATTTTTAAAAATGATTTGAATTTTTTCTAAGATGTTTTTAAAATTCTGCAAAATAACATAAATCGCCTTAAAATCTTTAAGAATCATAGGCAAATTTTTTTATTCTCTTGAAACATGTCAACATTTTTAAAAAGCTACTTTTTTTCGAAATCTTCCAAAATCTAAATTTTGTTTAAAATATTTTCAAATTTTAAATTATTTTTCATCCTTTGCAAAACTTCTAAGGATGAAAAATAATTAAAAATTTGAAAATATTTTAAAATATTTTAAACAAAATTTAGATTTTGGAAGATTTCGAAAAAAGTAGCTTTTTAAAAATGTTGACATGTTTCAAGAGCAGAAAAAATTTGCCTAAGATTCTTAAAAATTTTAAGGCGATTGTTGTTATTTTGCAGAATTTTAAAAACATCTTAGAAAAAATTCAAATCATTTTTTAAAATATATCGAAGGTTTAGAAGTTTTGAAAAAATTTGAAAAATAATTTAAAATTTGAAAACATTTCTGAAACTTAAGAACAAAATGTAGATTTTTGATGGTCTAGAAAAAAGTTCAGAAGATTTCAAAGAAGTTTTAACGGTACCAAGAGAATAACCAAATTTTCTTAAGATTCCTGAGAAACTTTTAGATGATTTTCTCTTATGGAAGAAGATTGACAAAAATTTAAAAAGATTTCAAAAGATTTCTAAAAATGTAAAAAAAGAAGTCTCGAAGATTTTATATCAATTTTTTTCATTTTGAAATTTTTTTCCAAATTTTAGGAAAAACTGGCGACAGTTTACTGCGCCAACCGTGCAACTGATGATGCTATTTAAGGAATGACAATAATAATTATTAATCTAATAAAAATGTAGTAACACATGGAAAAAATTTTCTTTTTGCAGAATATGGTACATGGGTTTGTGTTGGATTCTACGAGGTTTAAAGAGGCAACAACAATTGACGGATCGCAGATCACGATGGCTTAAAGAAAAATACCTTCAGCTTTTTTTCGAAGAGGGATGTTCAGACCCGATGACTGCGGATGCTATTCGAATTTTCGGTGGACGTGATTGGTCCGTGACTGAAAGTATTGGAACTTTGTCTCCTACTAGTAGTAGTACACTCAGAAGACGAAATGTTAAAGGAAAGAAGACCAAATCCATCGGGAATATTCACGCCATGACAAAGGTGATTAATTGTTATTATTGTTCTTATTATTTTTTTGATAAAATCGTTAATTTAAGTCCTGTAGCACTCCAGCTAAAAGCCTAGTGTACTATGCCTTTTATTTTAAAACCCTGGCGAAACAGAGGTCTGAACGCGACTAACCCTCGCTGCTAACTCATCAAACTCTCGGTTTCTGTCTCCCCGGTCTCGGCCTTCCTAGAACTGCTGTCCCACACAGTTTCTCAGCTCGCGGGGCAAGGGAGGGTCGCCACTCGTGCATGAAAAACACCAGCAGTGTAGCGAAAAGGCGCAGTGTTCGGGTACTCACTCGCGCATATTGCGCAATATTATGTAATCCAATTGAAAATGGTTCAGACGGCCCTGACTTTTTACGTTTGATGCCCACCGATTTGTAGCCAAGGCTAATTGCGGGCAACCCCCGACACTGGACTGAAAACGAGAGTTTGGTGTATCATTTAAGTCCTTGAGCATGAGTACATGTACCGTCAGACGAGTCGACTTCATTGGGCATGTGCTTGAAAAAAATTTTTTTTACAGTGAATTGAATTTGTAGCTTCTTTGTAATATATTATATATTACTGCAAATTCATTTTTTTAAATTGAAAAATCATAATATTAGTTGAGAATTCATCTCTTAGGAAGAGAATTGAACTAGTTTGCTAAAAATTCGTATTTTATAGTGCAAATTGATTTTTGTAACTAAAAATTGATTTGAAATCATTTATCAAAATTCGACAAATTCGACAAATTTTACATTACTGTATTAATTTATTCACAACAAGTGATAACCCGGGGCTGCATCCGGCTTTGTCAGAAGTACTCGCATTTGTCGAAACGTTTGACCAGTGGGGAGGAAAACTGCAGAAAACACGTCCCGAGTTCAGCATTTTAAATGGAAAACGTTCCAAATGAAACAATTTTAGATGAGGTAAAATTTAAAAAAAAAAGGAGAATGTTCCGAATGTAATGAAAAATAATTAAACCTGTATCATTTCTAAATAAAAGCGTTTAAACTTAGTTAATTCGAAATTTAACAATTTTAGGTCAGAAGCTCTTAAAATTGAACGTTTTCAGGCTAAAATTTTGAAAATTGAACAATTTTATTCAAGATAAATTGAAATTGTATGTTATCATTTCTGACTCATAGCGTTCAAATTTAACAATTTTGTTTTGAATTGAAGAATCTCGAAACTGAGTGATTTCGGATTAAAATGTCGGAGAAAGACCATTTCAAAACGTGAAAAAATAAATATTTTTGGATTAGAATTTAAAAAATTTGATTATTTAGAAAAATGAAAGCAATTGAAATTGTATTATTTCTAATTATAAACGTTCAGCAATGAAAAAAAATTGAAAACAAATTGAAAACTTTAAAATTTAAATAATTTTCATTTCGAAGCGAATAAAATTTTACAATTTAGAATTGAAAATTAAATTGAATGCTTCAAAGTCAAGGCCTCTGAAACTCTAGAAGTTTATATTTTTATTATACGAAAAAACTTATAATTTAACCTTCCAATTAATTAGATGAATTCTTCTAAAATCAAAAGATAAATTCTTTGTCATGCTTACTATTCTAAATGGATAAGTTTTAAATTATAAAACTTGAAAATTAAATTATTAAAAAAAAGTTAGAACTAATAAGAAATTTTAAGTGGGCAATATTAAAGATAAGAAAAGTTATTATCAGACAAGAAAAATTGTGGTCAAACTTCTTACATTCAAACCCTTTGAAATTTCAATTATTGAAAGTAAATTTTATCCTTTTTCAAATTTTTAAAAGCTTCTCAATTCACAAATGCTAGCTGTTGAAAAATTTAAAAAAATTTAATTTAGAAACCCTCAAAATGGAAAAACTTCAGATTAAAATTTTGAACATTTGAAAATTCCTTTAGAAAGGTGTTGAATTTTGAAAATTGGATCACTTAAAATTCAAAGGAACTGTAATTTTATTATTTCTAAGTAAAACAGTTCGAAATTGAATGATTTAAAAAATTTTAATTGGAACAATTTCTATTTATAAGCTTTTGAAATTTCACGATTTTAAATTGAAAACAAAATTGAATTATTCAAGATCAAAAGTTTTGACATTCCAAAATAAAATTTTTTATTACACAAGAAAATTATAATTTAACACTAAAGTTTTTTTATTTTTTTAAGATTAAAAATAAATTTACCGTTGAACATCAAACGAATCCGAACGTCATTCAAAACCGAACAAATATCTATTTACCAAGAATTGTGATATTAAAAAAATTGTATACTCATACACTTAAAAATTTCAATTATGAAGTCAATTTAAATCGTCAAAAATCCTAAAAATTGAAATTCCTCATTATACTTTTCAAATTTCAACCATTTAAATTTTAATTACAAAATTTAAATATATGTAAAAGGGATAAGTTGAACATGTAGCGTTAAACTTGAAAATTCAGAACTTTAAAATAATTGTAAGAATTAAAAATTAAAGAAATTATCCAATTAGTGAGGTATCATTTTCAGATAGCTTAATTTTGATCAATTTTGATTTTAAAAAACACAATTTTTAACTTTTTAGTTTCGAGTTTCATTTAGAATTATTATTCATTCTTAAATTTTCCATTCAAATATTTTTCAATTTAAAATGATTCATTTTTTTCAATATTCAACTAAAAATGACACATTTTTAAGATATTACATTAAAAAATAAAATTTATTTTAAATAGTACAAATAAGATTGCCATATAGGACGACCAATCCTGAAATTATAAAATTGCCGAATTATAAAAATTCCGATTTGGAAAATTCCTGAAGTATGAAATTCTCAAATAATAAATTTTGTATAATATTACCAAATTCGTAAATTCTCGATAAATAATATCCCCGACATAATATTCCCGTATTTAAACAATTAGAATATTTTTCAACAAATAGAATTTATTTGATAAAAATACAATAATAAAATATGTACATGAAAGAATTTTTTTGATCTTCAATTTTTTTAAAATTAATGTTAGGATATTTCATTATTGCATTCTCAATAAATAAATAATATTGATTACAAAACAATTTTTTTAATTTGTCAAGGTCAGGAATCTTACAGTGTCGGATATTTTATAATTCGGTAAATTTTCCGTCGGGAATTTTTAAATTCGGTAATGTTAGAAACTCATAACGAATTTTTAAATTCGGTAATATTATAAACTGTCCAGGAATTTCCCAATGCAGGATTTTCATATTTCGGGAATTTTATAATTTCATGAATTTCATCATTTTCTTTTTTGATAATTTTACAGCGTCGGGAATTTTATTTTTTATCATTTTTTAGTCGTCTCTGCTACATATGATTCCAATGTTTGAAATTGCACATCTTTGAGACTTTCAATTCAAAATTTTTCTTTTTTAGGTTATGTTTGAAATGCTGAATATCTTGGAACATTTTCAAATAAAAAATAATTCGATTTTCAGAGCCTAGTTCTAAAATCTTTTTGATTTCAAGCCTTGAATTTGAGAAATTATTTTCTTAATTTTTATATTTTGAACTAATTCTGGAGAAATTTAATTCAAAATTGTTTATTTAAAGTGTCCCAAAAGGCATCTTTGACTTCCTTCGGGTCACTATCAACTGGGGAGTAGCATGCTATGATAAATAATCTTCTGGTTCCTATTTTCATTCTAGCCCACAACAATCTGGGAGATACAAAATCATGATCTCTGAGATGTTGTCTTGCTTTTTCATTCATAATCAAACCGACCCCTTGACTACCATGTGACTCACTATCTACTCCTGACCATATTTCAAAACCGCCCTTCAACACCCCACTTTCTATGTTTCTACTTTCGCGTCCCTTTTTCTTTGTCTCGGGTACCCATAAAATATCTAGCTTCCTTACGTTACGAGATTTTCTCTTTTTCAATAATAATAATAATAATCTCGGCAAGTTTTAGTTTTTCCGCTTTTAATAGATTTTTAAAACTGCTATTATTTCTTCAATTTAATACATTTTTAAATTTAGTTATCATTCAGAATTACCAGGCAGACATTGACTAACAAATTTTTTCCCAGTGTTAGTAGGACAGAGACCAAGGTCTATTAAACGCTGTTTTTGATTTCGTTAGTTTGTTCGGGCTGATAAGATTTTCTGCTGCTTTTACCACGCAGGCTACACCTATTGGAATCCCTCCTCATTGTAATAAATTTTTCCGGGTATATTAGCGGTGGAAATGATCCAGATTAATCAATTCTCTTTCAGGAAATCTGTTTAAAAGAATGAAGATCCCTCTCGGAACTCTGCTTTTTGCCCTCGTGATTTTCATCAATTTTAAAGGTAAGTCTGGGCACTATAATACAAATCTTAGAAAAGGTTGGAGAGGGATGGTGTGAAAGAAGGAGAATAATAGTCATAAATCACTTTTTACCAGGATGAGCATTTTTTGTTTTGTTCGTAAAAACCAAATGTGCTACAAATGTGTTGCTGATCATTTTTTTTATGGAATGCGTGGTTTTTGTTTTAATCGTGAAAAATAAAATTAATAATAAAAAAATTAAATTTTTTGAAAAACGACGCAAGGTATGAAAAAATTAATGGGCAAAAGTCGTACAAGCAAAAAAAATCTGTAAATTTGTAAGTAATTATATTTTGATGGTACGTGTAGTTTTTGTTTTGTTTGTAAAAAATAAAATTAAAAATAAAAGAATTAAATTTTTGGACAAACTACACAAGCTGTGGAAAAAATTAATAGACAAAAGATGCTTACCCAAACAAGATTTGCAAATCTGTCGTCAATAATTTTTGGACAGGACACGTAATGTTTGGCTTAATCGTAAAACATAGCATTCGCGAAAAAAATTCAAAAATTTCATTTCCAGGAACAAAAAATTGTAAAAAAAATATGCTGAAGAATAAGAATGTGGGGTTTTCCAGAAAATCTTATTTATTTTTTTATTTAAATAAAATAAAGGCATCTTGTCAGCAACATGCAGGCTAAACCATGTTTGAGGCTGGGAGAATTTTTTCCCCTAAAAGTGTAATTTTTGTATTTTTATTCGTGAATAACAGAAGATAACGCAAAAGAACAGGCAATATTTTTCATAGATTTTTTTAGACGTTCGAACCTTTATCCTAATATTTTTTCACATTTTTCATTGCTTCCAAGAAAAAGTAAAAATTTCGATTGTGAGAGAAAAGAATTCTTCTAGCGACAAAAGTTACTTAGCATGAAGTAAGCCGCTATGCGCGGTCTTCGTGTGAGTGACCGGGTTAATCACAGGAGTGTGGAGAATGAGGGTCGGCGGAAAAGGGAAGGAAAGGTTAGGTGAGTTCCGTGGAGAAAGGTGTGAGCGGGCGCTAGACTGGCCCATTCAAGTAGGTGGCTAGTGAGGTACGAAGCAAGCCGGTTCCTGGAGGGACCCTCGCTTGGTGGAAGTTGAGCAATGACGGTCATGTCGCGGTTGTTCCGTTGAAGGAAGCTGTCCAATCTTCCCATGGATTTCCGTTCTTCCTTCCTACTCGTTGGGAGGGACTGATGGCTTCTTTTGGCCCCTTGGCTGGAAAGAAGGTATCGCCAGTGGGAGTTGAACAGGAGGAAGAAGTCGGAAGGGATTTCTGGAGAGCGGCCAAACGGCGGCGGACTCGGGTGCGTTTACCGGGGCGAGTTCAAGTCTTGCCTAGGTGAGGCATAAGTCGGTCTGTGTCTGTCAGTCTGAATGAAGAGTGAGAGGAAGTGAGGAGTAGAGGCGCTCGCGGGGCAACGAAAAGCGTACCGACCAGCGTGAAGAGAGGGAGAGAGAACGGCGGCTGCGGAGCTACTAGGAGCGTACCGGACAGTAAGAGAGAGAGAGATAGAGAAATGTCTGCGGAGGTACGGAGAGCGTACCAGCCGGGAAAAAAGAGAAAAAGAGGAGGCCACGGAGCTACAGAGAGCGTACCGGCCAGGAGGAAAGAGAGAGAGAAAAGGAAGGAGTCGAGGTGAGAGAGAGAGAGTAGACGAGAGTAAATGAGAACTTGTTTTATTTAGCGAGTGTCGAGAGCGGTTCGTTGAGACTGAGAGAGTCTGAAGGGTCGCCTGGACGTAAGTCAGTCACGATTACGCAGCGAGCACCGGTATTTTTGTGCTGAGGGGGGCGAGAGCTCGAGCGAAGAAGGGAGCGGCTGCTGGCCCGCTGATTGGACCAGACTCCGGCAATGGAGTCGCAACGGAGCGATGGGGACACCGTACTCCGTGCTGCCTTCTTTCGAGCTTGAGCGTCTCGCACCACCATTTTTACAATAATATAACATTTTTAATTTGAATTGAAAAATAGTAATAATTGGAAATGACAATTTTAATCTATATATTATTAATTCTAACTACCTTACCATTATTGATATACAAAAATAATTTAAAAAAAAATCCTAAATCGAACCCTAAGAACCTAACCCTACGATCATGCATTATTTATTAATAAAGAATGGTAAAATATGGTTAATTCCTTCGATTAAGTCTTAACGCATAATTAAAACTAATGTACAAAAATGGAATATTCCTGAAAAGAGTCTTAAAATAAAATTACTATTCCAGTAAAGGAAAATAGATGTTAATAATATGTAAAGATATTCTTCTGCTTTTCTTTTCTAGTCAGGCCGTTTTATTTTACTATATTTATATATATCCACCTTTCTTCACTTTTCAAAACCACACGACTACTCAGAGTCCTTATTAGAGCTCTGTTTTGAGACCCGCTGGCCAGAACGAGCGGGAGAGAGAGAGAGAGAAGGATGACAGAATAGAGTCGTGCTGCCGAACACGTGAATTTCAAGGCCTGTCATCCCTGGCCCATGGCGTCAGCGCGTGATCGGAAAGTCCCGTCGGCACGGCTGCACAAGCGGGGAATTTACGCTGACAATTGCTTCCATAGTGGCTCTCAAATATGGGCTACCGGTCTATAACATCACGTCTTTTTCATGACATCCTCTGCAATAATTAATCTCTTTACAATATTTTCACTCACGAAGGATCTGTGAGCGATTCTTCCGCGTTTCAAAACACTGACTTATCTCAGGCACTTGAAACTCATCAAGCTGGGCTTTCTGACATGGCTTTCCTACCCCGATTTAATATTCGCTTACCTTTCTTTTTTGTCAGAGATCTGATTTTCACGCTTAAACCTTACTTCATGAAAGCGTATGATAGGAACAACGACCTTACTGAAAGACAAAGAGTGTTTAATTACAGGTTTTTATTTTCTATATTTCATGACTATCCATTTCCACAAGTTAAATGAAAGACAGAAAGTAATACCCGTATTTTATTAGGTGATTTAATGATATTTCTTAATTGATGATTATCTAGGGCTC
>JAWWEA010000119.1:11091814-11104455 GCA_035222095.1 Andricus quercuspetiolicola | reverse complement strand
CGATACTATGTCTTTTAATTTTAAATGCTCTGTGCTCAAATGCGGGGGAAATACAAAGACCGAGCGCGAAGCGCGAGAACCAACAGCCGCGCGCCCTAGGCGCGCTCAAACTTGTGAGCGAAGCGAGCCGCGCGCATAACGCGCGATGAGAATGTGCCCGCACAGCGGGCAGATTTTTTTAAACTGCTTTCTTCTTACCTATTGATAAGTGATATAAAAATGATTTGAATTGCAAAATTCGCTACTTTCAAGAGATTATAGGTATTTAAATTATAAAATTGGATCAGTTGCATTTTCGCAACTTAGTTTTTTATTACGAATAAACGCTGCCTTCATCTTTACCTCTTTCTTTTAACTGCATTTCTTGGGACCTTTCTTTTTTAAAATATTAAAATATCTTCTTTTTAATTCCTTTGACGGCTTCTAGAGTGAACTACACTTTGTATCCGATCAATTTTTATTACTTGTTATAAGTGAACTAAATCCCGCCTATCAGTTGAGTTACGCGTTACTGGAGAAATTATCCTTAATTGGCGTACCGATCACGCATTCAAAAATACACAAACACTCACACACATACACTATCCAGCTCCTTTTTCTCTTTCTCTTTAAATTTCTCCAACTCTTCCTCTCTCTCCAACCACAACCCTCTCTCCAGTCTCCCTTTACCGAAATATATTCGTGATCGTCGATGGGTGCGTGTAAAGGCGAAAATACAAGATCACCGTATAACCTGTAATTACGTGGGAAGATATAAGTTAATTTGGCGATCGTTAAGGTGCAAAGCGGGCGCTATAACAACGGCGCTTCGGCCCTGCGTTACGTGCGAATTCATGTTATTATATGACTCTCTCTCTCTTTTTTTCTTCCCCTCTTTATACGTCTCCATCTCTTCTTTTTTTTAATATTCCTTATCTTCTTTTTTCCTACTTTTTTCTTTTTTTCACTTCTTCACATGTTTTCTTCTTCCTTTCTTTTCTTCTCTTCTTTCCTTCTATTCTTCTATTCTTCTTTTCTTGTATTTTTCTTCCCTTAAATTCTTATCATGTCTCTCGTTGTTATGCAGGCTCCGATGAATTTAACATTCATAAAACAAAATTATATTCAATATTTCGAAAGAGAAAAGATCTCCAATTCTTACTGAAAAGTGCTGGCCCATCTTAGTTTTTTCCCCTAAATTTGCTTTGGGGATACCTCACGCGTACTTTGAATGAATTAATTCAATAAATGATCTTTTCTTCTCTTCTTCTTGTCTTCTCATCTTCTTTTCTTGTATTTTTGTTTTCTTCAATTCTTATCGTGGTTTTCATTCTTATCCAGGCTACGATGAATTTAACTTTCAGAAAAGAAAATGATATTCGATATTTCAAAAGAGAGAGAATCTTAATTTTTAATTTTTTTGTGGGGTTATTAAGAAATTATATAGGAAAATCCTGCAAAAACGAAAGGCGAAATTCATAAGTGATATACCTCTCCATCTCTTTTTTTAATATTCTTCATCTCCTTTTTTCTTCTTTTCTTCATTTTGACTTTCCTACTTTCCAATTTTCTTCACTTCTTTCCTTTATTTCATCTCTTCTTCTCTTCTTCTCTTCATCTTTTCTCCTCTTCTTCATTTCTTCTACTCTTTTCTAGTATCTTTGTTTTCTTCATTTCTTCTCTTTAGTTTTTTTTCATTTGTTATCGTGGTTCTTGTTCTTATCACGACTACGAAGAATTTAGCTTTCACAAAACAAAGTGATATTCGATATTCGAGAAGAAAACAAATTCCCTCTTCTAGAATAAAACTAAATGTTGTAGAGAAAGCGCAGGGCTAGTTTGAACCAATTTTGACCGAAAAGTACTGTCCCATCGTAGTTTTTCTTCTTCTTTCTCCTTTTCTTCTTTTCTCCTTTTCTTCTTTTCTTCTTTTCTACTTTCTTATGTTCTTCACTTTTTCTCTTCTTCCCTTCTACCCTTCTTCTTTCTCGTATTTTTGTTTTCTTCATTTCTTCTCTTTAGTTTTTCTCTTTAGTTTTTCTCATTTCTTATTGTGGTTCTTGCTCTTATCCAGACTATGATGAATTTAACTTTCATTAAACAAAATGATATTCGATATTCCAAAAGAGACAAAATCCCCTCTTCTAGAAAAAAAAGAATCTAAATTTTATAGAAAGAACGCACGGCTAGCCAATTTTGACTCAAATATGCAAATTTCGCAAAAAAGAAAGGTGAAATTCATGAGTGAAATTGTTAAAAAATACGAAACACGAGAAAAAGCGGTATAAAGTTTTCGGAAGTTTAGAATGTCATCACTTGATGACATTGAAATCTACCTATATTTTCTGTAATTTTAAATATTTTTAAATGGGATTTTCTTCGAAAAACTTTTAAAGGATTGTGGAGTAATAAAATGTAAAAAATCTAAAATTTTACCTATGCACCTTCTTAAGTACATTTTGGTTTATTCACTGGAAATTGAATTTTTATTGGAATTTTTTTTTAGTTTTTCATCCAAAAAAGCCTCTAGTAGTTAATCATTATGTAACATTCAGAAGGCTTTAAAATATTTTTAAACAGTTTCAAAAAGTCAGTTTGTTTTAAACTTCTCCTTCTCAGTCCATTGTATGCCTAGTCACAAAAAGAATTAAAGTATACAAAATTCTCTGTAAAATATTCATTTATATTTATATTTATCTGTAATATGATTTAACAAGTGCAGGCAATAAAAAGTCGAAAACTGAAATTAAATAATTAATTTAATTAAATTATTTTTTAGGACAATTTTTCAATATTAAAACACTTTCGGAAGTCATATCTCGTAAACTATTCAAGAAGATTTTTTGGATGACAAAAAATATTACAATATATAACAATATAGTGTAATAAACTTGAAAAAATTTGAATGATATTCTTTTTAAGAGTGTGAAAGTTCCTTTCTATTTCGCTATTCAAAGTTTTCGCAAATTGTTTATTTATAATTGACGGCTTACATTTGATACATAAAATTACAGGAATTCGAATGCAAATTCAGTTAAAATTGAAAGCAGGCAAATAAAAAGTAATTTTTCATTAAAAGCGAAGATTGCATAATAAGTGAACTATTGAATTCAAAGGTTTAAAAAGATTTCCACTCACTTTTTCGAAATTTTTGTGTTCAGTTCAAACCAAAATACTTAGATAGGCGAAAATGATTAAGCCAGTCAAAAAAGTTAGACAAATAAAGTCATTTAGTAGAGAACAACTGGTAAGGAAAATTAAATCTTTAGTTAAAAAATAAAGTAAGAAAGTACTTTCAAAATAATCTACAAATATTTCAAAGGAAAGTTGCAAAGATTGTTGTATTAAGATTATTAAGCTAACAAACTTATTTTAGGAAAAATTCCGCGTAGGTTCTTTTGCTCCTGCACTCGTCCTTTTTGGCCCATTTATCCTGCTTTTATGTTCTTTAGTTACTTCTTTTTTTCTTCTGTTTCCACATGTTCTTCCCTTCTTCTCTTATTTTCTTCTGAACTGCTTCCTTTCTATTTTTCAAATCGTATCAGTTGTAATTTACTAACTATACACTAGATAAATAAATAAAATCTGAAATGGATATATAACCAGTGAATAATGACGGTTGAATAAGGGAACACTGTGGTCAGCATACTCGCAGACAGGCGCCGCTCTCGCAGAGGCTCTCATCACTCCACAACCTGTCCCCTATTCTTCACTCTTCATCTCTCCTTTACTTTCACTTTTTACGTCAATCTGCCGTTTCACCCTTTCACACTGAGAAGTGATGTATTTTTTTTAACATGAAAATTTCGCAGTCATATGTGACGTAAGTGGCAGTTTTGAGGATGCTGACAATGTCCTTTGATCGGACGATGTTTGAGGATCAAGATTGATACTGTGTTATATATAGTTATAGCAGAGGTTAGTGCATTTTTCGCAGCTTAGATTTCAATTTCTATAATGGGAAAGCTACCACAAGGCAATTGATTTTCGGGATCAGATTACTGCAAGGTGGAAACATATGAATTGTGGTCGAATATTATAGTCCGGGTAGATTAATGAAACTGGAAGATTAAAAATAAGATCTTCTGCATATTGTAGGAGTAGAAAATCGCCGCTTAAATTAAGTGGAATAAAAATTTTTTTCAAATTGAAAATTTCAATTCGTTGTCAATAAATTTGACTGTCAACAAAATGAGTCTTCAAATTGAAAGACAAATATACAAATATACCGGTAATTTGAAAGCAGTAAAAAAATACAAACTTTCAATTCTTCAAAAAAAGAAAAAAGGCGGTGTAACAGAAGGCCCAGAAGCGTGACCCAAATGTGCATTTCATTCAGTTACTGTTATTGCCGAAGTGCAGTTGCAATTGCAGCGTTACGTCACGCGATGCAATTATTTTAACACTCGGGCGTTTTACGCCGGCCGGAAGCCTCGAGAACCGCGAGCAAGTTGAAAGTGCCAGCGAAAGCACCTTCTAAGGTGCCGGTACTTAAGTGCGTTGAGTTAAAGAGTGAATTGAATCTTGAGAAAAAAAGGGGAAATGGAAAGGGAAAAAGTAACTGCTTAAATTAAGGATCAGAATCGATCTTCAAATTTCATGAAGCAAAGGAAATTAGCCTTGATGAACCACAGTTTCTGGAATTGCTTCTTAGAGATTGAGTGAAAGGAGTACTTTAGGGCCCACCATTACGATAATTGACAGTTTCATCACATTTGTAACTAAGTATCAAATACATTGAGATCTCCGGAGTGCTTTGAACTGCAACCGTTGTGCAATCATGAGTTGATAGCGTAAGGTGTAATGCGTATAATGTAACTGTGGCTAGATTGTAGGTGTGCTATAAATAATTTTCTTGACGATCAGATCTTAAATGATCAGAGTTGAATCAATGGGGTGGAGGAAGGCTTCAATGAAGTTAAATGCTGAGTTTATGAGGATGATTAATTCTGAAGATATTAGAGTCATATATGATTTTATTAGAGTGATAAGGAGGCATGTTTTACAAATCAAAACATCATTATCGTCCTCTTCCACCTTTCGTAATCAATCATCTCTTCATTCATATCATGATCGAAATGCATGTCTCATAAACGACATAATTATTTTCTCAACTTGACAAACAATTATTAATCTATATTATAAATATTGCTTCATGTAATATGATACGGATTCATCTTATATCCTTATAAGATCAAAATCATCTTGTAGATATCTTTATCATATATAGCATTAAAAGACAATAAAGATTTTACAGATTTTAAAGAAATACAGCAAAATTGTAATCACACGTATACATCATCTTGATATGACAAAGCGACCCTTGTAATTACATAAATTTCCTTAGATGAATGAACAATAAAAGTTGGTGCTAATATTCAGAAAACTAAATTGAAAACTCACTCTTGAAGGTGTTCTAATGTTTTCACGAATTAAACCACCTCTTATATTGTAAAAATCTTCACAGTAGATGAATATCAAAAATTATGAAGTAAACATTATCATTATGCTTAAGTAACATTAATGATAAAGAAAATCATATGAACTACATTAACAGTAATAATTTTGATTAGCATAAAAATGATTGGCATATCATTCAACGAACCATGTCAGAATCGTATCTATGTCATTATAACATTGTAAAGAGCCACGTAGCATAACATGGAATTAGAACAGTTTCTTCAGATAAACTGTTTTTCGAAAACACCAAAAGAATGTCCTCATAATTTATTCTCATTTCCTCACTATTAGAATCATTTCCATGTTTTCTAACAAAGTATTGATTAATATATCGTTTCATAATGATATAAAAATAATTAGGGATGTGTAAAAAGTTATTGTATTGTTCTTTAGAAAAGAAAATTTGAAAGATCAAATTTACAACAATTGATTAAAAGAAATCTGCTACCCAATTGGGCGACGTCCTCATAATTCCATTATGATAATTCTTTAAGTAAATCTTACTAATACTTAATATTTTTACTCCCAAGTAAGCATCTTTTCTCACAGGAATAACAAATAAAATTGTATGCATCCATCAGCAGTTCGAATGAACACCCTCATTATAACAATTAACCTTGGTGATAAAAAAGCACTCCATTCATCTGATGATAAAAGAGTAATGTGATAAACATCTCTATCATCAATTCTACTATACCAAATATATAATTTTTATTTTAATGCAAATAGCAAACAAATCTCTTGTAATATAATCGTTAAAGTTTATCAGAAAATAAAATGAAAATTATTACCTATACTAAGGTAGGTGTCCCAGCAATCGTGATGGTCCAAATAATCGTGAAACTTGATTATGATTTGAATATGTTGGCAAAAAATATGTTAAAAGCAATAAGTAATGATTAAATATATTTATTTTCAGCATTTTCAAGGGAATTTAAATTAATTCAAATTATATAAAAATCAAGAAAAGTGGCGTCACGATTACTAGGACGTTTACCTTACCTTCAGAGAAGCTATTTTGAACTGTTTTTGTTTCTTCAAATCCCAATATGAATAATATGGTTTTACTAAATTCGATTGTCACAATATATTTATCATCTGTATAATTCTAATCATCATGAAAATTATCACAATCAAGGGAGATCTTACAAATGGTAATTAAAAGAAGATGAAAATTTTGACTAACTGTTTGACAGAAATCCGAATAACGTTCCTCATTATGGTCGTTAACATTACTGATAAGATAGAACAATATGCTCATAATTTGTGATCATTTTGTATTGTAATAATTGTTGTTACATCTCATATCGAACTATGCAATACTAAAGTCTATTTCATCATAAGATGATGTAGTGACACAACTTACAATATATGAAATAGATTTTTTCCCTAATAAAGGAACAACATTTTCAAGTCTTCTTTAGAAAACGAAAAAAAGCCTACGTTATCATTTCAATCGCTAGAGAGGATTTGCATAATCGCATTAATTAGGAAAAATTCTCCGATGATACTAGCACTTGATCTTCATCGTTCGTAACACTTCTCTTAGCCATAGGAAATATTGACATCCATTAAAGAGGATCATCATAATCATGTTACAACCATACCTATACTATTTCAACAAGAATATAAAACATCTTTTAAATTTGTAGTTTCTTAAATCACCTTACATCGGTTAAGAAAACAAATTTCGATTCTTCTTCAGCAAATCTAATCTTTATCAAAATGACCAATCCAACATCTTCATCTAGAGGCTCCTCTTCAGTCCCAGAATCTTGAAGACACCCAAGGAACCAGTTCCTTAAAAATAATCTGATGATGAAGAGACAATTCGAAATTCTTTTGGTAAAATGGAGAGTGAAGGTATTGCTAAACAGCTAAAAGGAGAGTGGATGCTATCGAGCGATCTTGTAGTGAAGAGAATAGAATGCATAGTATGGAGCGAAATGGTATGGGACGCGAAATGTTATGGTGTGGGGATGAGAGACGGGGTGGGCTAGAACGGCCTGGGATGGCAGTGCATTACAACATTAATTTCGGGGTTCAACGCTCTTAGTAGGTAGGTGTAGGTAGCCGAGAAGTTTCGGTAGACTCACGCAAGGGGCTTCTGGCTGGTTGGTCGGATAGTTGGATGGATGGATGGGTTAGCTGACTGACTGGATGGCTGTCTGCTGCCCCCCTCCTTTGGATCCACGCAACCCTCAATTTCGTCGAATTCTGCCCACGCCTTGGGGGTACAACTATATAATAGCGAGATCCTTCAGGTGGCAGAATCGCCTTGCCCATTTTGACTTTGTGCTTCCATCCTCTTTCACGAAACACTGCTGCTTCTCGCATACATTCTTCATTAAAGTTCATCCCTTAGAGCTCATGAATTATAATTCGCGAACTAAAATTCATCTGTTGGGGATCATCTCAAAGAATTTTTCTGTTAAATTTTAGTTCTTGTTGTTCATCTCCTAAAATGCAGGTCTCAGAATTGATATGGTGAAGGCTAGGTCTCATGGTTCATTTGTACAGAGAGACAAATTGTTCGATTGAAATACATCTGATATATTTTATCACTTGTGATTTAGATGTTGCAATAAGTTGATTGTAATTTGTTTCTGTTGCATAAACTTATTAATGAGTATTAATTAAGGAAATTATAGGTGATTGATCAGTGATGGATGTTGCTTGATCTATCATTTCTTTTTATTTTTCTTGTGGTTTCTCTTTTTGTGAAATAATCCCTTTTTTATTAGGACAATATGCTACTTTTCTTTATCAGATTCACTTAAAAGGTCCTATATTAGAGCAAATTTCGAAGTTTTTTTTTCTTTTTCTTCTGTTCATCTGTGCCTTTTCTTAAACTGCACTGAAATGTAACGTTGACAGTTTTTCCTATTTCTTCTGGATTTTCTTCAAATGAAATCTTCAGGTTTTTTCTGCAATATTTTTTAGGAATGGATCATCTATAATTGCCTTCTTTTATGTTAACAATCGCTATCTATCCTTTAATGAATAATTCATATAAATTATGACAGATTACTAAAAATACATGTCTTGCAATTCTTGTTTGCATATTGCTCCCAGAAGGAAATATAATTAGTGCCATGGTTATATCCTCTAATAGGTAGGTTTTTTATATCGTCATTTTCTTTATTATCACCACTGACATTGATTATAAGAATGTAGATGATCGACATAATTCCAAGAATCTTCATTATAATAATCATTGCCATATCAATGT
The DNA here is from genome assembly GCA_035222095.1 of Andricus quercuspetiolicola. Lineage (NCBI taxonomy): Eukaryota > Metazoa > Arthropoda > Insecta > Hymenoptera > Cynipidae > Andricus > Andricus quercuspetiolicola. The sequence goes on along the minus strand of JAWWEA010000119.1, from coordinate 11,095,784 downwards.
AGAAAGCATATCTTAACCTACTTCAATATCCTTTCTTGCTGCCTCATGTGCTCTCTTGGTGTATGATATACTTTTAAAAAAATCATTGTTTTGTAAATTGATAAAACCTCTAATGAAAATGTCAATTGCGAACAATATTTGGCTAAAACCTGATTTTGTCTAGTTCATTCACTGGAAAAGTGTATAAGGTAAAAGAATGGACGAGAAACTGTCTGATGCCCCACACCTTAGAATTCCCGTGACCGCCAACGATTTTGCCGAATCCGGTTAGCGTACTTATAGCACACGATCCTTCTGTTTAGGTGAAAAATCCAGTCTGCGTTTCCGTTTAATTTCGCAGAATTGATTCGTGTCGGACACGACATCGGCTTTACGGGAATCAGAATTTGAAGGCAATAGGGGAGGGTGAGACAAAAAAATTAATGAATGAAAGGACGTCTACCTCCCCCAACTATATCTCGGAACTATAACCCTCAATTTCATGGAACCTTGCTCACTCGTACGGGATCCCCTTTTATATGATACCTCGATCGTAAAGAGACCCTGGAGACAAGGTAATTGATCCAACACCGACAACGAAATTCTAATTGCTTGATCGGTTACATGAACGAACACATTTCAAATTTCACATTTTTTAAATAAATTTTTTATTTAATTCATCTTTTGTTCTAAAAAGATAAACATATTGAGTACAAGACTTATCTATAAATCAAAGAAAGATTTCATCAGATATTTATTTTCAAGACATAGATTCTTTCATCAATACGGTTTTGATCTTGGTTCAAGAAAAATTGGTTCAAAATTTTTGACTATGTATTATTTTTTAATACGAAGTTAATAGAGAACTCGCCGTTGGTGTAGTGAATCCACAAATTTTGTTTGAAAATTTTAATGTGTAAATTCTAGATTGTGGACTGTGAACATTGAATTAGAAATTGTAACTTTATTAGGAAAGTGATACTTAAACATTCAACGATATGCTACGAGTACTGTTCCTGTTCACAATTTTCTTTTTCCTGGTGCTTGGAAATATTTTTTCTTCTTAATCGATAATCATCGATAATTAGTTTATTGACAGCGGTTTGTGCAATCAACTTTCACCGTAAGTGTGACATGGAATGAAAGCTGCTATAGACAAATGATTTCATAAACTGATTTGTTAGGAAAATACTATTTAATATATTTTCATTGATCTCAAAGACAAATAATGTATGAATAATAGTGGAACAATTCATGAATATAATTATAAATGAGGATAAATTTTAATACAATGTTTATAAATGACTAGGCAAAACATACACACACAATATTTTGACAGACTTCACAGTGCAAAATGTTCTCGAAATAGGAGAAATTAATGTATATAGGTACCATATTGAATTCGATATAAATCAAAAATGATGAATTTTCAACAAACATGAAAATTAATTTCAGACCAAAATTTGCATTTACAACCATATAGTTGAACTTTCAAGTACAGCAAATGAATTTTCAACCAAATAGTTGAATTTTCAACCTACAAAGAGGAATTTTCAACGAAATGTTTGAATTTTCAAACAAAAAAGAATTATCTTTAACCAAAAACAGTATCATTTTTAACCTTCTACCAAAAAAGACGAATTTTCAATCCAAAAAAAGAATTTTCAATAAAGCAGTTTAGCTTTCGCACCAAAAAGATTACTTTTTGACAAAATAGTGAAATTTGTAATCAAATAGTCAAATTTTCGACCTACAAAGTTCAATTTTCAACGAAATAGTTGAATTGAAAAAAAATATATATCAATCTCACAGTTGCATTTACATAAAAATTGTTGTACTTCCATGCAAAAGGGAAGAATTTTTAACAAAATAGTTCAATTTTTAACCTAATAGTTGAATTTCCAATCTACTAAGATCAATTTGCGACAAAAAGACGATTTTTTTAGAAGACAGTTGAACTTTCAATGCAAAAGAACCAATATTTAACAAATTTATGCAATTCAAAACAAAATAATTTAATTTTAAACAAAATATTTGAATTGACATCTAAAATGATGAATCTTGAAATAAATTCAATTTCTAACAAAGAAGTACATCTTTCAACCAAGTAGTTAAATTTTCAATAAACAATATTATTTCTCAACAAAAAATTTAATGGATAGTTGATATTTAACCAAGAGAACATATAAATAAAAAAACAGTTCAATTCAACCAAAAAGGATGAATTTGCGACAAAATAGTGGAATCCTTAACTAAAACAACATTATTTTTAACCAAATAGTTGTATTTTTAACCAAAACAGATAATATTTCAAATTAAATAGGTGAACTCCCCAAAAATATAGTCAAATTTAAAATCCAAAACTGGAATAATTAAATTTGCAGTTGAAAAAATTGATTTTTAAATAAACAAAAAAAACGAATTTCCAACCAAAGAGATAGATCTTCAATTAAGAAATATATTCTTAACCCAGTAATTGCATTTCCCACCAAGAAGATTGATTTTATACAAAAAAAAGACGAATTTACGGCAAATTACATAAATTTTCAACCAAATTCTTGATTTTTCAACTGCAAACGATGGAATATCAACCAAAAAAGGAATAGTTAAATTTTCAGGTAAAAAAATCAATTTTAAACAACAAAATTAAATTGTTAACCTATGGAATATATGCTTAACAACGTATGTGAAGTTTCTACTAAGTAGTTGAATTTGCAATCAGAAAAGATGAATTTTCGGTGAAGTATTTATCAGGAGAATTTTCAACTAAAGATGATCTATTTTCAACCAATGATGGAATAGTTAAATTCACAGTTAAAAAATTTGATTTACAATAAAAAATGATTTCTCAACAAAATACTTAAATTTTCAACTAAGGAAGTGGATCCTAACTAGAAAAATGAATTTTCAACAAATTAGTTCAACTCTCAACCAAGCAGTTAAATTTTGAATAAAAAATATTAGATTTCCACCAGAAAAGTCGAATGTATAATAAAATACATAAATTTCTAACCAAACAGTTGAATTTTTAACTAAAAACGATTAATTTTCAACCAGTAATGGAATAGTTAAATTTTTAGGTAAATAAATTAATTTTCAACAAAATAGCTGAATTTTCAACCAATGTAATAAATGTTTAACAAAGTAATTTAACTTTCAAACGCAAAAAGTCGAATTTTCAACCATAATAGACAAATCTTCAATTAAAAATTTAATAGGCGAATTTTCAACTAAAAATGATAAATTCTTAACCAGGAATAGAATAGTTAAATGATCCATTGAAGAATTTAATTTTCAACCAAACAAAATCAAATTTTCAACAAATTTTAATATTCAACTAAATAGTAGAATTTTTAACCAAAGGAGATGAATTCTGCTCCAGAAATATAATACGAGACTTTTAAGTTAAAAATAATTAACTTTGAGCCAAGAATAGTTCGGTTTTCTTATTGGACTCTATTAATTCAGTTCGCATTTAAGCGAAGGAACGACAAAATTGGAAGTTTCTTGAAAACAGGGGGAAAAAGAGAAATTCTTTAAAAATGGGGAAAAAGCGCATTCGTGAAGAGACCATTTAAAATGAAAGGACAAAGCATCGACAGCTGTAATTTGGTGATTGTGAATTCTCTTTTGTTAAAGCTCTTTCGGCCTTAAAGAACACATTCCCATTACGTATCTCGTGCTTCGCACTCGATTTTTTATCATTTTAATAAATATATATTATTACAATTCATAATATCCATTGGTATCGAATTATACGTATTTTCATTTTCTTGCTTTCACAATTAAAAAAAAAACAGTTAGAGCAATTTTGTAGACTGTTGGTTAAGGAAATTGACTTGAACTTTCGGACCATAAACCAGTATGCAATAGGAAATTCGAATTAGAAAATTCCTTCGTAAGTTATCGCGTCGTCAGACAAAAAGAACAGACAACCCGACAGACAGACAGACCGACAGACATTTTGCAAAAAATTATTTTTTCTGTCTGA
>JAWWEA010000119.1:10550827-10562198 GCA_035222095.1 Andricus quercuspetiolicola | reverse complement strand
GATCAATCGATTTCGTATGAGCTAACGTTTGCTTTTCTTAATTTACTCGGATTGAAGTCAGGTACGAAGAGTGTCATTTTCGCATGTCAAGACGGTGTCATTTCCACTCTAGCATACCGTCGCCTTATTTTGAGCCAAGCCATTCCCAATGATAGCTGCAGAGCGTGTCATGCACACCTCGAGCATCTACGACACATACTATCTAGTTGTCCAACTCGTGCGGGAATGACCTACATCCAAAGGCACAATACGGCACTGAGAGTGCTTTATCACCATCTGTGTCACTTTTACGGCATGAGCCTTAACACCGCTCCGCTTAACGGTCCTAGGAAAATAGAGTCAATTGTCGAAAATGAGAAGTGCCGCATATACTGGAACTAAGTATTCTCGACAATTAATTCTGTTGCGCACTCGAGACCTGACATAGTTCTTCTTGACTTCGAGAAGCGAACCATGCTTGTTATCGAATTTCCGGCAATCATCCTGATCATTGGCGCTTTTGGTGGTGCCAAGCTTTCACTGGTTATTATCCGGAAAAGCATCCCTGCGTGTCAACAAAATGCTAAGACCCTTGCGGGGAAAATGCAGAAGGCGGTCGTCGTTGGGTCGCTCCGTGTCCCCAGGCTGTACGAGACTTTCGCCAGAATATCGCATTGAATCCGTGCAGACTGTAACCACCTATCTCACGGTCGTGAGACATGATGACGGCTGAAATTTTACCGCGATTTTGCTGAGGGCTGGCGCAATTTTTCAGATTCAGAAAAACTGTTAAGCAATCACCGTATGATCCTACTGGGAGCAACGATCATCCATAATCGACTCCTTCTTCCAGTAGAACCGCAGTGAATCACACCTGTGGCCACGTCTTATGGGCACGAGATGAGTTGCCACAGGGCACGAACAAATCACGACAGACCGGCGAAATCCTGGGTGCCTTTTGGACACAAAGTAACCCAAGTATGGGAGCTGTCTGCATCCATCTCGCAAGTGCCTTGGCATATTTTTGGCATGCGGTATGGCTTTAAGTTTACGAACCACTGATTGTTTCGCACCTCCGAAGGCACGGATCACAAGGATAATTACTTTAACAGAATATTTTAGGTAAAGTTGTTTCAGCTTCCTTTTGAAGTCTTGATACATCTTCCCCTTTTCCTTCTCCTTGATAGTGATGTTGTAGTCGTCCGACGCCGGAAATTCGATCATGAATATAGTTCGTTTCTTGAGGTCTAGGCAAACGATGTCAGGCCTCGAGTTTGCACTGGAGAATGCTGTCCGAAAATCGTAGTTCCAGAAAATATGGCACCCCACGTTTTGGAAAGTTGATCTCTCTATGCATCTGACTATGTGTGGATGAATATTCAAGCTTTCTCACAGAGAGATGATAAGTTTGTGATAGGTTGAATCCACAGCCTTCCTTTAATTAATCCAGGCCATTGTCAGAACGCGCTGATGATCTACCGCGTCTTTGCAGACGCACCTGTTGATGAGCCGGTTCTCTCGGCAGCCTGCTACACATTTTTTCGAGCCACGTTATTCATACGGATCTTCCAACACTGGCTCGGCTCTTCAAACGATTCTGTCGTATAGGATAGCTATGAAGATCTTATACAGCGTATTTAAGCAAGGTTTTGGCCTGTAATTCTCAAAGTCAGACAAGTCGCCTTTTTTCGATAGGAGTATGGTGCGTCCCAACACCAGTCACCTTTTTTCACCTCTTTGGCAGTGGCTGATGTACGTGTCCTCTCACATATTACGAAGTTGTTTCAAAACTCCTTGAAGCGGATCATATTATCAGTATCTTCCTTCAACTCCAGCGTTTTCGGAATCCTGCATGCTACTCTCCAAAAAGTCTGTACCACATTGGGCTTGGCTAGGTTTTTCAGAAACAGGAGAATAACTGAAGAGGTGTGATGGGTCTGCGAGAAAGTTTTGATCCTACCTAACCCATCTCTTCCTCTTCTTCATTCTCCTCTTTGCGTCAGATAACACACGTATTTTATCAACAATGTGCTGCTTGATTGTCAGCATCTTTGATTTGTTCAGCGTGTGATGGTAGATTCTCAGTTCTTTGGCGAACTGTCAAACCCTTTCCTTGAAAGGTCTACCTTATGTTATGTAGTTAATCACATACTGAACACGGGACGCATTCTGTCTTGCCCATCTAATCTTCTTTTTCAGTTCACGTAAGCGTCTTTTGGTCTGTTGGTCCATCGTCGGTTTTAGAGATCATCATCATCATCATCATCATCATCATCTCTTCCGAGATGTACTCACAAAGGCAGGGATCCATTTCAGACAGGTTCTGGGGCTTAGGAGAAACCTAGATATTAATGCTTTTTCTGTCCTGAAATCGCGGTCATCTATCTGGAGGTGCCGGATTTCAGTGGTTGGACCTAATATTGCTTCCTTCTCGTCTTGTGCGGCTTTTTCACTCAGCGGTTGGGGAAGCGAGCCACGTACATATCCTTTTTTCGAGAGGTAGACAATTTGACTTCGCAATGATTGGTGAGAAACGTGCTGAGGCTCTGGATGTATGTGGCACCACAGTGTGTGCATACACGCCATAAAGCCTTCGTGAACGGGGATAATGCTAGCCTCGCAGCAGTCTAGCAAATCTTTCTTAAGTTAATCCGTTCACTCATATAGGCGTTTCGCTGTTTCGTCGTCGTGTTTGCATCTAAATTTTTCTCAGCACCGCGAACTCAGCTTTCGGCACAATGGCCTCGCTTGGCGGTCATTAATTCGAGGCCATCCAAGGATGATTGTCAGCAACTGCTTATCAATTATTGTAACAATATTCAGCAGAAACTCTTGGTACAGGGACCCTTTGTGTGTTACCCGAGGACGCGTCCGGTGGCTTTGTCGTATGCACTTTGGTTCGATTTCGAAGGAATCGAAAACTGAGACAAAAGTATATCTCTCACTTCAAATAATTCTTACGATGAATTCCAACATATATGATTTCAAGTAATATATAAATTATTTTCATTTTTACCAAATGCACATTTGATGATCAAAGTACCATCCTTCATTTAAAGCTGACATGAATGCCATGGGGATTCCACAGCATGATATCAAGAAATCTCCAAGCTGTAACAAAGTATAATTTATTGTCAATATTTAATATTTTATTTATGATTCGTAAAATACGAAACTAATGCAGAAAGCAGTTTACAAACTTTTGAGCATACTTTTCTTTAATGATTTTACTTTGAAGCTTTTAGGCGAAAACGTGGGAATGCAACATTGAGCGAGGAGTCGACAGCCAGAGGCCGAAGGCTTAGGGCAGTCGCTGCGCGAGAGTGCAGTCAAATCACTCGAGTTTGCATTTCTGCGCTTCACCCTGTTGCGTGGATGCTATTTTTCTTCATGAAAGTGTGGAAATTGACAGCTTGAGTAACAAGTAACAATGGAGGCTCGACTGGATCCGACAAACAACAATATACACGTCAACTCAATCTCGTCTGTCAAACACGACAAGTAAAGGACAGCAGTACTGTTTTACGCTTGTCCACCTCTTTAGCGTATAGTTTCAACCAATCGCCGATACGAAAGTAAATTCACCTGGCAGTCAGTCGACCTTGTGTAAAGTGTAAAGTGAGTACGCATACAAAAATTTTTCAATTTATTTCAAGGGTGACGGTAGCATTTATTTCATTGTGGGGTACGCGTAGCATGAACTGAATGAGTGGAGTTCAGTTCATTCTACCCCGTAACGACGGGATGCATATACATATGTTTTCCACTTGTATTTTAAAAACTTATGGCTTGAATCCAAGTAAGCTTGGTATACAAGGGTTTGCGGTGGGGGAGGTGAGAATGCATAGGGGCGTACGGCTGCACCTTACCTTGGACGTCTTTGAGAATCTCTGAATAGCTCGATCCCTTAGTCAGTTATATAAAGACTTACTTACTTTTCGAACTTGAAGTTACCGGACCATTGGGGGGGGGGGGACTTCAGCTTCTTCCGTTATGTTCATAGGGCTGCATAGTACGAAAGTATGCCATAGTGCTACCTTTCCGCCGCAAAGGAATAAGAGCCCCGAATCAAGCATCTACCGGAGATGATAAAAAGCTTGTCATTTAGGGAGGCCGCCCCATCGAGGAAGCCGCAGAAGCATCAGTGCCAGCCGAGCAAGCACAGTCAAGATGTCGAAGGCCTATGAGCCCGGTGCGCGATACAGTCGTGCTACTGAGGATGATCTACAGCTTGCTTTTTGTTGGGCGGGAGAGTTGACAATGCCCAGGTTGTTATAAAAAGCATGAAGACCCTTTGTCATATGATGTATATGGGTTTTGAAAAATACTCGCATGCTTGGACCATTTGTAGGCGGTCGTTTTGGAACAGACATCTTGAATCTTGTATTTTTAAATTATAAATCAGAAAGAGTATCACTGAAAACCATTTTATACCAACCTCATTCAAAAACAAGCCACAAGATTCTGAAATATGCGTGGAGGATTTTTTTGGTAGAGGCTTCCCGTCATCACGGGGTAAAACGAACTGAACTTCGCTTATCCTATCTATATTTCCAGTACCCCGCAATAAAATAAATGTCACTTTTTCCCTCAAAATATATCATAAAACAATTTTTTATGTGTATTCACTATACACTCGAAGGCCAAAAATGTCCTGTTTTTAACATCTTTCTTCATTTTCCAATCGATTTTTGGATAATTCAAAATATTGCAAAACAGTGTGCTGCATTTGGCCATTTTCGCGATGTTCGACGAAGCACGAAAGCTACCGTTTTCCACGCTCGTGTCAACAAAGAATACTTTCAGATGGAGTGCAAAATGGACCTCGAGCTTGGCAGTCACGTGGGCACGCTTGGATGTAATGACGTGTCACATTTATTTGTTTGTTTGAATATCATAAGCCCATCAGTCAATGACCAATTTCAGGGCTACCTTTACTAAAATTTTACAGGTTTCTGACCATGAATCGTATCTATAATTTACATTTCTATTTTTATTCCAATTTTAACTTCTTAAGATATACTTATCACATATTCGCGGGCCTTGCTTGTAAATTCCGAGATACTTATGAAGAACAGATCAATGTTTGGTATTGCCAAACACATTTGATTTGTATTATTGCATAATGAGTGAAGTGGTGATCCCTGCATCCAACCAGTGGTAGCTATTGGCTAGTAAAATGGCATCTGTGATCTCCTGCTGTGTTTTTGAACACTAATTAACAAGATCGATAAGAAGTAAGGACAGTCTACAAGCCCTCGGACAATTTTTAATAAGAAAATTATTGCCATAAAGGGTCGTCTATCTGCAAACGTCTATATATTAAATCTTTTAGTCATGTGATCGTAGTCAGAGCCTGGTGAAAGGTAGTGACCATCCTCCTTATACGAGAGAAACTTTGAAAACCGTTTCTGGCATTTTTCTATTGCGGCTACATACTTGGAGTGCTAGGGTAACCAAACCATGGATGCGTATTCCAGCTTCGATCTGATCATTGTGTTGAACAGAGTTCCCAATGTTCTTGCAGATTTGAAATTTGCACATATTTGTAACATAAAACCCACCGTTTTGTTAGCACTGCCTATAAGTTCTTCCATTTGCAATGTAAATGTAATTTGTGGGTCACACAATATGCCAAGGTCACGAATTACTTGCACTCTCCCAAGAATTGCACTCTCTATGCTGTGATCAAATTTGAAAATGTCCTTTTTGTGCGAAAAAGTCATATGTTTGCATTTCGAGATATTATTATGAAAATCAACTTTATAATCTTGACTGTGACACCTTATATGTCAAATATACAAGTTAATAATATAATTTTGAAATTACTATAACCTTATAACCAATTTAGAAAATTTGCAACATTATTCTGCAGGACATTACAATCATCCAACCTAGTAATTAGAAAAAATATTTTTTTATCAGCGTACAATATGTGGTACACTAACGGATCCATATCTTCCCCAACGTCGTTGAAATAAACAGCAAATAATAGTGGGCTGAGAATAGAGCCCTGCGGGAAACCTGACGTAGGAAAGAACGGTTCCGATGCATAAACATAATGCTGTGAAGAATTTCTTCTGTTAATGATATACGAATATATAAGTGAAGCTATTTAGTCTGGAAGCCCAATTCTTTGTAATTTCAGCATTTAAATACCATCATCAATGGAGTCAAAAGCCTTACTGAGATCCGTATAAACTACATTTACTTCTTGAAATTAGTACAATATAGTGGTTATAATGGTGAAATAAATACTTCGGGTTTCACTCGTGTGCAAAAATGCGAATCCTGACGACCTTTCATAAACTTTGCAGTTCACGTCTTCAGTGCTAACCTGAAACTGACATTTCCGGTCATGTTGTTCTTTAATTTACTCTTTACGATGCCTGTGATTGGTCAGAGCGCCCCACCGTGGGGACTTGTCAAACTTCCTCGGCCAATGATGACTTTTATGGAGAACCCGGAAGAACGGATCGACAAATCGGATTAGTATTATATCCATTGCCTCTATTGATGTTACTAGGGTGTTCTAAGATTTTGATTTCTTCTCTGTGTTTTAGCGGAAAAGTATTGCATGTCTTTGCGATGATGGTTGTTTTGTCAAATGAAATGCTATGTCCTGTTTCAATATGATGCTCAGCCAGTGCTAATTGTGTGAAATGATTTAGTCTGACATTACTCTCAGGATCTCTTGCACGTTGACTTACAGCTCTCACGCTTTCTCCAATATAGACTTTGCCACAAGAAAAAGGAATTTTATATACTCCCGGATCAGTAAGAGGTGTATTTTTATCTTTGGGATTGTTTAGAATCTGTCCTATTTTTTGAGGTGGTTTAAATATGATTTTCGTGTCGTGTTTGTGTCGAATCCTTCCTATTTGTTCTACGCTAACCAGTATTTAGGGTAGAATGGTGGTCTTTTTTCTGTCTTTTTCTTTAGTTGCTTTTGTTGACTTCCTTTCTTCAGTATATTTTGTTATTGCTTTATCAATTTGTTTGTTTGCGTAACCGTTCTGTATTAGGATTTGTTGAACGTTTTTTTGTTCCTTTCTCAAGTAATCTTTGACTGTCATGGAGACTGCTCTATATACGAGGGAGTCGATGCCCGATTATTTCTGAGATGAATAGTGGTGGGAGGAGGCATGTAGATATCTGTCTGTATGAGCGTTTCCTGTAAGCGTCATGTCCTAATGTGTTATAAGGTCTTTTGTAAACTAGTGCGTCCGAAAAAGGCAGTTTTTCATCCTGTTCAGTTTCCACGCTGAAGTGGATATTAGGCTGTAATTGATTGATGAATTCGAAGAACTTTTGTAGTTCGTGTAGTCCATGTCTTCAAATAACAAAAGTGTCGTCAACGTAACGCAACCAACATTCTGGTATAAATTTGAATTGGTTGAAGATTTTAGTTTCTAGATGTTCCATCAAAATGTTTGCTATTACAGGTGAGACCGGAGATTCCATTGCTGATCCTGAGGATTTTTCGTAAAATTGGTTATTGAAAGAGAAGTAAGTATTATTTAGACAGTGTTCTATTAAAGGTATGAGATCAGAGAAAAAGTTTGTAAAAGATTTAATAATATTGATTGTATCAGAGATTAGTACGTCGATTCTACGTCGAAACTTACTAGGATATCTTGGGGTTCAATGTGAAACTGTTTTATTTTTTCGATAAAGTCAAAGGAGTTTTGGATGTATGTGATAGATTTTCCTGTAAAAGGGTTTAGTTCCTTGGTGAGGAAGCGTGATAGCTTGTAATTTGGGACGTCGATTGCGCTGACGACCGTTCTGAGCGGAGTGTCGTCTTTGTGGATTTTTGTTAGTCCTTAATATTTGGGAGATAAGAGAATTGTAGGTTATAATTTGACTGTTGTTTCATTGTCAAGTTTAGTGCCTTTTATTATGATTCTTGTTTTTCTGACGATAGTTTTTGTGGGGTCTTTTTTAAGTTTTATATGTATCGTAAGTTGGAAGGTCCATGATCTTGTTGGTATAGTCTTCTTTATTCATTATTACTGTTGCTTTGCCTTTGTATGTGGGCAATATCATGATATCTTTATTCTGATTGAGTTCTTTAATTGCTGTTCTTTCTTGTTTTGGAAAATTCGAGGAGGGAAGTTTGGCCTGGTGTAAGATATTGGCCGTCCTACGTCGTATGTCATAAACTTTTTCTGGTGAAAGGTTATATATTGTGGATTCTAAATTGCCGATGATTTCTCCTCTCGGGATTTTCAAGGGAGATATTGCAAAATTATGTCCTTCAGACAAGGCTGAAATCATTGCGTTGATCAGAGGTTGGTTAGAGATGCTTTTTACTGTGTTAGTTGTGTGTATTTTTTCCGGGAGTAATTTATTAAATTTAACTTTTTATTTTTTTTTGTAGAAAGATCTTTAATCCGTTGGGGTTGGTCAGATGATATGCCGTCCAATATGGACCAAATGTCAAATCTGAGCTGCATTCATAGGAAGAGGTGGAGTTTAAATAGGTTAGATGTGATAGAGTGTAAGGTGAATTTGATATTTTGTATTCCTTTTCTTAAGAGAAGCAAACTTGTTTTATGTAGAATTGACTCAAATCTAGATCTTAAAAGCTTACCTTAAAAAGTTCTAAACTTACTAAAAGTGTTGGTTTTAGCCAGGAAATCCCCCCCCCCCCGTGGGGTTCTTCAATAATAGATTTGAATCTTTCACGGTGATTCGTTATGGTGATATGGTGAACGTTGCAGATCACTTCTTCAGCGCTAACTTTAAACTGACGTTTCAGATCATGTCATTCCCATATTGGCTCATTATGATGCCTATGATTGGTCGGAGCGCTCCACCGTGGGGACTTGTCGAACTTGACTGACCAATCATGTCGTTTTTTTAGAATTAACACAATAAAAAACATGTCTATTCAATCTCTCAAGAACGAAATGATTTCAGCCTTGTCTAAAGGATATAATTTTGCAATAGCTCTCTCCAAAATCCCGAAAGAAGAAATCATCAGCAATTTAGAATCCACAATATATATCCTTCTACCAGAAAAAGCGAATGACATACGACAAAGGATAACCAATATCTTACTCCAAGTCAAACTTCCCTCCTGAAATTCAACAAACCAAGAAAAAGCAGCAATTAAAGAAACCAATCTGAATGGAGATATCATAATATTACCCGCAGACAAAGGCAACATAACAGTAATAATAAATGAGGAAGACAATAACAACAAGAACATGGACCTTCTAAGGGGCGCTACATATAATAAACTTAAAGAAGACCCCTCAAAAACTATAGTCAGAAAAACGAAAATCCTTCTAAAAGACACTGAATTTGCCAAAGAAACAATATCCAAATTAATACCTACTATTCCCATCTCTTCTCAAATGCTACGGCACTGTTCGTGACTACTGGCGTGGTTTAACAGGCTCCGGTGGTGCGATCACAAGATGCACCCCTGGACTATTATCATGCGGAAAATGTAGCATTTTAGTGCACAATGAATTCCTGAAGGAAGGAGACAAGGTAAAAAAGGGCCTCGAGGACTGGTTGTGCGGTGCGTGCTCAATTTTAGCGTCGAATGAAATGGCTCGACGAGGAAGAAAAGAACTTTCTACCTTAGAGATAATGGAGACTACTACCGATGACGTCAAGAGGCCAATGACGCCCACAGCAAACCCTGGAGCCCGGGTTCAACGAGACCATTATAATATCAGTAAGGAAAGTTTCAGACTTAACTAGATACTTCAGTTAACAGCATGAAGTTCCAGAGTAAATGATATCCTTCATTTAACAGCATGAAGGACAATATCATACAAAACTTTCGCCGCATCGTTATGGTTGAAACGTCTGTAGCGACCAACGTCTCCGAAATTCAAGAGTTTCAAGAAGTTACAACGAAACTATCAACCAGTGAAGATAAGTTCACTTCCCAGATGGCGCACTTGAAGCGCAAATGTAATTTCATGAAGCAGGCTTCTCTAGCTAATGTCGTAGAAATTCATGTTTCGCCTTTCAAACAGGGAGAGGACCTTTCAGCTGTCATAGATCAAATTGCGACCGCTCTGAAGATTCCTTACTCCAAAGACGGTCTCATTTCTATTTTTAGAACACGACCCTATAAATCGAGTGCTTCAGATCAATCCCGGCCGCCGATTATAATTGCGAAATTTAGTCAGCAAGAGACTTGTTTGCGTCTTATTGAGAAACGTAAGAAAAACCGAGATTGTTCGACAAAAAATATTGTCTGCTCTGGTGAAGAGGAATAAGGAGGCACTAAACTTGAAAAGAGCTAAGAAGATAAAGTTTCTGTGGATTTCTGGTGGCAAGATCTTCTGCCGTATGGCGGAAGGATCGAGGAGAATAAATTTCTCATCTTCACAATCTTCCTGAATCTCGCTAGCAATCATTTTATGCACGTAGGATCATCTTTAGTGGTAAATCTAATTGCTACATTGAGGTATTTACATTTTATTATTAGGTTATGCAGAAAGAAATGTTTCACAATTTATAAAGGGGCATATTTCATTCTTGAACACACTTCTTATTTCATTTCATTTTTGCAAATTTACAGAATGGCTTTACAGACCACATCTACTAAAGATCTTCGATTTATATACTTCCCCTTGCGAGTAGTCTAGCTTGCTTTGGTTATAAATTTTTACCGTAACTCTATAATTTATTACGAGCGTCACCTTCTGGAAAATAATAACATATATCTGGATTTGAACTGTTCATTTACCTCATGGACAAGTTGAGCTTTTACCACGTTGATGCTAAGTCTCTCCTATCACATTTCCTTGAGTTTACACACTATTTTAGTACGTGTTTATACCATATTGTTGCAGTGTCTGAAACTTGGCTTGAGCTGGACCTCCCTTCGAGTGCAAAGGTTTGGATGGTTACACGCTCACTTTCTCTTTATTAAGGTGTATTTCAAGGGAGATTGCAGGTCCGTCAAGCTAGCCTGCCTCAAAATTAATTTTTTGGAATTTTATATTTTTTATGACTGCATAATTTACGGCTTTTTTACGGCTATTTTTAGGCCGAAATTAAAAATTTACGGCTCTTATAGTTTTTTCGGAAAATCGATTTCTATGTGTGGCGGGCCAGCTAGTCGCAAGCTAGCCCGTCCACCATTCAAAAAATCAAAAAAATCCAAAAATAACTAGACGAAATTTTACGGCTTTTTACGGCTCTTTGGATCACCCTAAATGAATTTGCAAAAAACAACCCCTGTATGTGAAAACTACCCCTTCTTATATACAAAATTTTTTACATCGTAAGACAGGTGTACCACAGTTTTACACGATTTTAAGTCTTTCCGGAGCACCGAGAATAAATTTCCAAAAAACAACCCCTATGCCTAAACACCACGCACTCTTATTCAAAAAAATTTTAATCAAGAAACAAC
>JAWWEA010000119.1:9706277-9716830 GCA_035222095.1 Andricus quercuspetiolicola | reverse complement strand
CGAGTAGTACAAGTCGTTTCAACTCAGATATAGGAACGAAAAGTAGTTTTAATCATTTAAAATCACCCAAACATGATAATAAGTAGAGTATGTCGTATTAGGGCAGCTCAAACCAGTATCAAGTAGCATAAGTCGTTTCAAGTCAGATGTAGGGACGAGAAGTAGTTTAAATCATTTAAAATCGCCCAAACATGATTATAAGTAGAGTATGTCGTCTTAGGTCAGCTCAAACCAGTATCGAGTAGTATAAGTCGTTTCAAGTCAGATATAGGGATAAAAAGTAGTTTAAATCATTTTAAAAAACCCAAACATGATTGTAAGTAGAGCAGGTCGTCTTAGGTCAGCCCAAACCTATATCGAGTATTATAAGTCGTTTCAAGTCAGATATAAGGACGAAAAGTAGTTTTAATCATTTAAAATCACCCAAACATGATTATAAGTAGAGTATGTCGTATTAGGGCAGCTCAAACCGGTATCGAGTAGTACAAGTCGTTTCAACTCAGATATAGGAACGAAAAGTAGTTTTAATCATTTAAAATCACCCAAACATGATTGTAAGTAGAGCAGGTCGTCTTAGGTCAGCCCGAACCGTTATCGAGTAGTATAAGTCGTTTCAAGTCAGATATAGGCACGAAAAGTAGTTTAAATCGTTTAAAATCAAGCAAACATAGTTGTAAGTAGAGTAGGTCGTTTCAGGTCAGCCTAAACCGGTATCGTGTAGAATAAGTCGTTCAAAAACGGACAAAAGGGAGGAGAAGTAGCTTAAGTCATTTGTAGTCACCCAAAAATGATTCTAAGTAGAGTATGTCGTCTTAGGTCAACCCAAACCGTCATCGAGCAGTATAAGTCGTTCAAAGACTGACAAAAGGGTCGAGAAGTAGCTTAAATAATTTTTAGTAAGACATACTTGGTAGTAGGTAGTGTATGTCATTTTAAGTCAAACAGATTGGAAAGTAGTGTGATTCGTTCTAAGCCAGACATCTTGATTAAGAAGTAGTAAAAATAATTTAAGTTAAAAAATCAAATAATTGGTTTATAGTTGAACCATTTTGTTAAAAATTCATTTTTTAATGATTTAGCCTTTATGGTAGAAAAGTATTCTGTTTTGTCAAAAATTTAACTTTTTAGTTGAGAATCAAACTAACTTTTTGATAATTTATCTTTTTTAGTTGAAATCAACTGGTCAAAAAGTTTTTTATTCTAAAAACTTAACTTTTACACAGAAAATTCAAAGATTCTATTTTTGATTCAAAACTTATCTTTTTTAGTTTAAAGCTCAACTATTTGGTTAAAAATTCATATTTATTCATTAAAAATTAACTTTCTTGATTTAGTCTTTTTTTTACGTTTAAAAGTCTTATTTTTTCTAAATCCCACTTTTCATCTTGAAAACTTAACTATTGTATAAGAATTCGTCTTTTCTTGTTGAATTCGAGTGGTTGACAATTCGTTTTAATATATGAGAAGTAGTTTTGTAAATTAAAAATTTACCTCTTTCATTATTGGTTGGAAACAGATCTTTCTTGGTCGAAAATTCAACTATTTGGTTAAAAAAATTTCTTTTGGTAGAAAATTAATCTTCTTGGTTGAAAACTCGTCTTTGTGGGTCAAAAACTCAGAAATTTGGTCAAAAAGTTTGTTAAAAGTTGAATTAGTTTGTTAACAGTTCAAACTCTTAAAATAAGAATTTATCTTTCATGATAGAAAAGTGATCTTTCTTGATTTAAAGGTTATCTTTGTTGGTTGAAAAGAAACCTATTTGTTACAAATGTAACTGTCTCCTAAGAAATTCATCTTTTTGGATTAAAAATTCAAACACTTGATTCAAAATTCATTTATTTGGTGAAAAATTGATCTTTTTTATATAAGAAATGCAACTGCTTGGGTCAACTGTTTTTCATTTTGAATTAAAATCTCTTTCTGTTGAAATATAAACTATTACATTTTCCTTTAAGAATTCTTCTTTCTGGTTAATTTCGACCGTTATTCATTACAAATCAAAATCTTTTCTTGGTTAAAATTTCGACTATTATATTTTTCGTTGAAAGTTGATTTTTTTTTGTATTGAAAATTCAATGATTTTGTGAAGAATATAAACATATAGTGAAAAAATTTACTAATTTCATAAATATTTAATTATATTGTTGAAAATTCAACTGTTTTGTTAAAAATTTGCCTCTTTGAATAAAAAATTCTTCTTTTTGTTTCTAAAATGCAACTACCTGTTTCAAAATGCAACTTTTTTGGTGGCATTTTAAACCTTTTTGTTTGTCCATTTGATTATTTTATTGAAAATGCATCTGTGTAGATTGAAAATTCAACTATTTCAATAGAAATGTATTTATTGTATTGGAAATTTAACTTTTTTTTAAGTCGTCTTCTTTGGTGGAAATTTCAATTTTTTTGTTGAACATTCGTCCTTTCGGATTGAAAATGTAATTATTTGGTTTAAGGCTTAACTATTTTTTTGAAAATGCAATAAATTTCGACCGAAAATCTTAGTTATTCAGAAAGTTTCAAATTTAATTCAATATGGTATCTAGATTAATTGTTATTCAAAAGAATTTATTCACCTATTTTCGCCAAAAATCATCATACTTCCCCAGTTTTGAGATCCTTTTATCTGTGGGTATATTGGCAAACGAACTCACTATAAATGCAAAAAACGCAGAATAAACATTAAATATCCCAAAATTGGTAATGTACTTTCTGGACATAACCTAAGTAGTGTTCATCATTTCAAGTCAGCCCGAAGAAGCATCCAATAGTGTAAGTTGATTTAAGCCTGACAATTCTTGACCAAGCTTGCTGATGTCTCTTTCTCGGAATCATTTTTATAATATAGAGGAAAATATGAATTATCTCTATTCAAAATCAAGAATCCGTATCATTGCGACGAAATATCAAAATTATGGTGATGAAAGCAATCCTAGGGCTTTTTTCCTTTATATAATATTCGATGGTCACGTACGCTCTTGACGAGGTGGATTCAAATCCGCCTCAGGCAGTATTACCCATTCGCTCTTCCTTTTCATTGCAAATCCTAGACCGAGCGAAGATAAGTTTAGCTCTTCTACATCGTCCATCCTCATTGACTCTGTACCCTAGGGAATCCCCCCTTTCGTTGGTCTCCTTGGCAGCTACCTAATCCCCCAGGATGCAGCCTAACTTCACATTTCTATTTCCAATCATTTGTACAATCACACGTACATATGCACCTTCACTAATACGTTGATAGAGAGCACCATCCTCTCTGTGGCTGAGCTAAGCAGAAGAGATCGGTAAAATCCAGACGTCGCGTTGAGTCGAGCGCACCCCAGGGTGTAAAGATTACGCCTTCGACACTCTCTTTCTCTTCCCCTGTAGCTCTCTCTATTTTTCTCTCCTTCTCTGCTTTCTCGTTTACTCAATTTTTCCTGCTTCTCGTGGAAATGCTGCACTGCTATTGGAAACTGGTAAGATGCCACAAGACAAACGACCAAGACAAACGGCCAAGACAGAAGAGTGTTTAGATCGACTACCTACGACTTACGAGCTTCCCGACATTATCTGGGACGCTTGATCGAGAAAAGAAGATGATTGGAGTCCTTGGAGATCCAATTCACCCAAGAGGGAGAAGGATAGAGATAGAGAGGTAGGTTTCCATCGTTTGCTGAACGACTGATTGCGATTCGGGCATTTGTAATTTACCTCTCGTGGAATTAATGTTAGTGGCATACGGTTAAAGTGAAGGAGGTAAGATTTTAGATAAAGCATCTTTGTTCGTTTTAAAGACTTGGATAATGTACTTTTGCTGTCATTCTCATTTTGAAAAAGGTTTCATATATTTACACCATTGTCAAAAATTTCCGGTACATTTGACTGTTTGAAAATTCGTTTATACTTCACTTGAAAGGCGAATATCTGCGCAGAAACTGAATCTAAGATTTTGTAAGTAGAATCATTTAGAAGATTAAAGAACTCAGCGTCGAATCCATCTACTTGGAAATTATTTTAATGAATAAACTAAAGTACTTAGCTTCAATCTCAAAGATTTTTTAATGAGAATGAACATTTTGAATTTTTAAGTTCAACTATGCCAAATCAAGAAGGGATATTCCTAACAATTTGTGAAAATCACCAACTTTAAAGTAAATCCTACTCTTTAAATCTAAATAAAAAGCACGATTAAATATTATGCAACTGCTGAGTATTCATAAAAGATATTCACTCGTGACACATAAATTTTTGGGAAGACAAAAGTTCGAGATTCGTCCTTAAACTTCAATTGTTCTAAGATGCCAAATATTTCTTGAATCGATCATTAAAATGATTTTAACTTAAGCAGATTTGAAGGAAAATTTCGTATCCATCAAAATTGTCTTACTTACACAGTTGTAGAATCAGATTCAGTACAGATCGCCTTTAAACTGAATGATTAATTTTCAAACAATTAAAGGAAATGTGCCCATACTTTCCATTTGTAGGATGAGAAAATAATTTTTGAATTCTTAACATGATGATAAAATATTAATTTTTTGTGAAGACTTACCGTTTTTTTTCAAAAAACCAGATTTTTTAAATCTCCACGTTTAGAGATCCCATAAATATGACAAACAGATTTTATTATGGTGCATGTCTATCAGTCTGTCTGTCGTCATCATCGTCATTTTTGTCGTTGTCAAACTATGCAAGATACTAAAAAAAATTAATTGTAAAAAAATTTTTCACCTGAAAAGGATGTAGAAATTTTCTTTAAACCTTTTTTTGGTGAAACGCGTAAGTTTTGCTCTAATCGTAAAAATTGTAATAAAAATAAAGAGATTAAATTTACGTAAGATACAATAAAATATTTAGTCATAAAATTGTTTGCCTAGATGAGATCTATAAATTTGCTCTCGAGCTTTTTTTGATAGGACGCGCACATTCCATTTTAACCTAGTAAAATAACACCAAAATAAAATAGAACCTTCTTGGATAAGCGATACAATATAAAATAAAGAAATGAACGGGAAGATCTTTCGATCAAAACAAAGAATTTAAAAATTGAGTATTTATACGTTTAGGGCAATCAATATTCGACCAATTCGAAAATAAACACTGAACATTGTTTACCTTTTGACTTTAATTAAAAATTTTACAACATTTAGCGATGAGAATTTGCAAATTTCCAATATGGAATCATTTAACTTTAAACAAATTTATATAAATTACTTCACTATTAAGACTTCCAATTGAAAATTGGACAAATTTTAGTATAAAACCGAAAAACATATTGATTATTATGCACATTCCCATAATGTACAAAAATTCAAAAAGTTGAAACATTTAAAAAATTTTTAAAACCTGTTTTGGGTTCGAAGAATTTTTGAAAATCTTCAAAATTATGGAAGTTACGCCATATTGTATTTTTTGGTAATTTTTTTTTTTTTTATTGACATTTCTGAAGCCGAAAATTGAATTCTGGTTAAGCCTGGAGGTATATAAGATGTAATTAGGTATTCAAAAAATATAAAACTTTTAAACATCAAATTTTTAAATTTGGTCCGAAAAAGTGAAAAAGAATTCCTTGATTTTATTCTCTGTAAAACACTCGCACCTGAATTTTTTTATATGGATAGAAAGATTTCGTACGAAATCACCTTTCCTTAAAAAAATAAATCATGTAGATCTTCTGGTTTCCAAGATATCCTTATTTTAGGGAATCACTGCTATGGCGAGCAACACCATTTGAGGACAATTCAGAAGAAAAATTATTTCTTTTTCACTTTGAATGTCCACACTCGTCAACTACTTATACTTTTTGCTTATAAAATTAACGAATAGTATTAAATGACAAATTTTCTCTATTAAATTCTAAATCTCTCTGGCAACATAAATTAGAGACAATTCAGAGACAAAATTATTTTTTGTAAAATTCAAATGTTCACACTGGGAATTTGTTTACATAATTTGTTTTTAAAATTAACAAGTAATTTCGAGAGACTTATTTTTGTGATTTAGTATCACTTTGTTAATAAAAGTATGTAAGGAAAAATTTTTCCAAGATTATCCATAATAAAAACAAAATTAAAGTATGGGTATATTACGCAAACAGTAACGAAAAATTTTTGTCTACTTTTTTATAACTAAATTTTGAAATTATGTATTTTTAAAACGTATAATTTCATCTCTAATACATCTGAGTTTCGTCAAAATCCAACTAACCATAAATGTCGATAATTCGAAAAAATACAACTCAAAATTCAATATGAAGTGACTCCCATAAAAAAACACTTAATCCTTTGGACCTAAAATGTCTGTTATATATCATCACAATTTCATCAAGTTTTACTAAAATCGAACAATTACTTGCATATTCTGACCTTCCTTAGATCTCAGGTGTTTTCACTGTGTCTCATATTTAAAATATTGAATAGTGCTCATTCATGAACACTTTGTTTACTCTTAGCCAGTGTATTTGGTGTCTCATAGAGAAAGAATCAACGACTTTTTTTTAGTAGAAAGACTATAGCTTGTAAAATATTTTGAAATAAATGTTAAAGCATCCTTGCTGTGGTATTGTCCCTTTCTAATGAAATATAAAACTTTAATGTTTATCAATTAAAAAACATATTCTCAAAAAATACAAAATTAATAAAAAATATAAAACTGGAAAGCACGGCTAGGTTCACCGAAATTCGGTAGGCGTAGACCAAATATTTTCAGTGTGCCTAGACAGTAGATACTTCTGTTATTTAATATTTCCTTTGGAAAAATTGGTGACATTCACATGGTGTGTATTAAAAACAATTTCATTGAAACATATTTCATTTAAAATCTAAGAGTAATTTTTAAAATATATTGAGAGTTCAGGCAATTTCAACAGAGAATAATAATTTTCAATTAATACACACGCTTAATAAAAACCAGTTTAATAAGGTTGGCGAAATACTAAGATAGAATCCACTGAACAATTATTTCATTTGCAAATGCATAACATTTTTTTTAATTTTGAAATGTATTCATGAAATTTTTTATTGTCGTATAATTTTCTTGTGAAATTATACATATAATTGTTTAAAAATATATGTCAGGTAATTTGTCGTGGATCAAGAAGTCTTTTCCATTCTTGCATCAACTATGAATTGTGTTAATGGAAAAAATTTCACTGCAAGAAAAAAAAAAAAATTTTCAAATAATATAAATAACCACAAATTCCTTTCTCTTCAATGAAGTACAAATATACGTGAAATAATTATACTCATTTTAATGTAGGACACCTTTTTTTTCTTAATAAGTGACTTCCTCACTCACCAATAAAACATATTAATATTTTAAGTCAAAAGGCAGGAAGGAGTGCATGAAAAAAGCAAAAAGGATCGCATAATGCAGGCAAAAAGTGAAAAAGGAACGCATGAGAGCAGGAGAAAAGTAAAAAAGGAGCACAGGAATGCAGAAAAAATTCAGGGAGGAATGCAGGTGTGTAGGGGAAATGTAACAGAGAAACGCAGGAGTAAAGAAGAAAAGGAGAAAAGATAAAAAACAGCGCAGGCGTGCGGGAGAAAAGTAAAAAAGAAACGCAGTAGTATTGGAGAAAAGTAAAGAAGGAATGCACGAATGCATGAACGCAGGAGGAAATAGCAAAGGAACGCGAATGTGCAGGAGTGCAGGAAGAGAGTGTAAAAGGAATTCAGGAATGTTGGAGAAGTGTAAAAAAGTGACGCAGAATTGCAGGAGAAAAGTAACAAAAGAACACAGAAGTGAAAGAAAAAATTAAAAAAGGAATATAGGAGTGTTGGTTAAAAGTAAAAAAGGAGCACAGGAATGCAGAAAAAATTCAGGGAGGAATGCAGGTGTGTAGGGGAAAAGTAACAGAGAAACGCAGGACTAAAGAAGAAAAGGAGAAAAGATAAAAAACAGCGAAGGCGTGCGGGAGAAAAGTAAAAAAGGAACGCAGGAGTGTTGGAGAAAAGTAAAGAAACAATGCACGAATGCATGAACGCAGGAGAAAATAGCAAAGGAACGCGAAGGTGCAGGAGTGCAGGAAGAAAGTGTAAAAGAAGTTCAGGAGAGTTGGAGGAGTGTAAAAAGTAACGCAGGTTTGCAGGAGAAAAGTAAAAAAAGAACGCAGAAGTGAAAGAGGAAATTAAAAAAGGAATATAGGAGCGTTGGAGAAAAGTAAAAAAGGAGCACAGGAATGCAGAAAATATTCAGGAAGGAACGCAGGTGTGTAGGGAAAAAGTAACAGAGAAACGCACGAGTAAAGAATAAAAGGAGAAAAGATAAAAAACAGCGCAGGCGTGCGGAAGAGAAGTAAAAAAGGGACGCAGGAGTGTTGGAGAAAAGTAAAGAAATAATGCACGAATGCATGAACGCAGGAGAAAATAGCAAAGGAACGCGTTTAGGGCAACAGTACAAGCGAAAGGCAGGAGTATTAGAGAAAAATGAAAATGGAACGCATGGATGCAGGAATGCAGGAAAAAATAGAAAAGAAACGTAGGAGTACAGAAGTGCACGAAGGAAGTGAGAAAGCAACGCAGGGTAGCAGGAGAGCAGGAGGAAAAGTAACAAAGGAATACAGGAGTGCAGGTGACAAGTCACAAAGGGACGTAAAAGTGTAAGGGAAAGTAAAAACGGAACGCAGGTGTATCGAAGGAAAATAAAAGAAGGAACGCATGAATGCAGATATGCAGGAAAAAATAGCAAAGAAACGCAGGAGTACAGGAGTGCATGAAGAAAGTGAAAAAGGAACGCAGGAGTGCAGGAGGAGAATAAAAAAGGAAGAAAGGAGTGTTGGAGAAAAGTAAAAAAGAAACGCAGAAGTGTAGGAGAAAAGTGAAATAGGAACGCAGGAGTGTGGAAGGAAGGTAGAAAACGAACACAAGAAGTTGGTAGAAAAGGAAAAACGAAAGGCAAGAATGCAGGAGAAAGGTCGAAAAGAAACACAGGAGTGCAGAAGGAAAGTAAAAATGGAACGTAGGGTTGCCAAAAAAAAGTAATAAACAAGTATAAGAATGCAGGAGGATGGAGAAAATAGAAGGCAGTAATGATAGAGAAAGATTTAAAAAGAAACGCAGGAATGCATGAGAAAAGTAACTAAAGAAAAGACAAGTGTAGAAGGAGAGTAAAAAAGGAATGCAGCAGTGCAGGAGGAAAGTAAAGAAGGAACACAGGAGCGCCGGAAATAAGAAGAAAAGGAATGCAGGAATAAACGAAAAAAAGTAACAATGGGACAAAGGAATGCAAAAGAAAAGTAAAAAAGCAGTGTAGAAGTACAGGAGGAATGTGAAAAATAAATGCAGAAGTGCAGGAGAATAAACTTTTTGGCGATTCATTGCCATGAATCTCGATGTTAAAAAATGCCTGTTGGAAATGGTTTAAAGGCTCAGGGGGCGTTTTGATTGATAAATATATTTTAATATAATAAAATTAAACATTGAAAAAAAATTAAAGATCATTCTGGTATATCAAATTGAAATTTAAGCCTGATATAATTTTTGACCTTTTCTAAAATTTAATTTGAAAATAAATCTACTAAAAATTAAATTCGCGTAGACTACTTCGAAAAACGGAGATGCTGGACAGGCTTAAATATTACAACTATTCGCACTAGAAATTTTCATTTGCTCGAGTGGAAAATAAACTCTTATCGTGCACAAACATTCATGTCCAGAGAACCTAAAAGACGAGAACGAAGGAAAGAGAAATGAGCACATGCGGTTCATAAAGTTAATTAAAATATTATACTTTCGACCACACTTTAACATGAAGTTACAATGTGGCAATATAAGCTGACTAACTAAGAAAGTTATTAGAATCTCGTTCTAATAAATCAGGAATATAATCTGAAACATATACCTAATTATACAACTGGGTCGTTCCAATTTCCTTTTTAAAATTCCTCTGCTGGACTATACTTTCGGTTTAATTGTCGATTTTCTATATCGAGCTACATCCAAGAAATTCTACATCCAAGAAATACAAATTGTCACTAAAATAGTTAAAGCCTTAACAGAACAAGATAATTTTCAATCAGTTGTATTTTCAACAAGAAAATATCAAACGTTTTCAAAAACAGACGAATTTTATACGAGAGGGTTTAATTTTTGAACTCGAAAATATGAATTTCTAAACAAAAAATTTTTATTTTCAACGAAAAATGTACTATTTGTTATTTCAATATAAAAAGATTTTTTATTTTGAATAAAAAAGTGTTGAACCTATTGAAACAAGACAAATTTTCAACAAATAATTGAATCCTCAACCAAAGCGGATTCATTTTTCACCAAAAATATGGATTTCCAGTTAACAATATTAATTTCGTGACACGAAGGCGAATTTTCAACAAATTATTTACATTATAACCCAAAGAGTTGAATTTTCAACTGGAATGATGAATCTTTGAAGAAACAAAAAATTTCAAGAAAGTAGTTCAACCTTCAACCAAGAAGTTAAATTTTCAACTTAAATCGATTAATTCTCGACGAAAAATTTTGTAGTTGATATTTCAATCAAAAAAATACTTTTATTTTAAATTAAAAAGATTTCAATTTATCCAAGCAAGACACATTTTCAAGAAAATGGTTAAATCA
>JAWWEA010000119.1:8515146-8525819 GCA_035222095.1 Andricus quercuspetiolicola | reverse complement strand
TAATCGGAAAGTCTGGGCTCGATTCCTGTTGCCGGAATTTTTTATACATTTTTTTAATTGGAATTTAGTATTAAATTTACCTAAATCAAGCCAAAATATTCACTCTGACCAAGTTTTTTAATATGAAAAAATTGTCCTTTTTATCATTTACCATTTTGACTTCAAGAAAAGCTTTTTTATAGAAAATTTTCACATTTTGGATGCAATGAAATATCTATATTTTGGTTTGCACGATTCCAGTTCCATTATTTTCATATAAGATATAGATAAAAATAGTATAAAAAGAATAAAATAAATATTCAAATATATAGAAATAGGAAAGAAAATGATATAAGAGTCGAATGTAAATATATTTTCGATTATTATTAGGATTATTATATTCATATTATGAAATCAGAGTAACAAGTGATCTTTTTGATTGACTATTATTTTGTTATTAAAAATAAAATAATCACATATTTTTATCAATGAAAAATTTTGTTTAAGGCTTAAGGTTTTTACAAATTGTTATTTTATTTCAAAATGACAACAGTTGAAAAAAATATTCTTCTGAATGAATTTTTCTTCAAATTTGCGTAGTTTTTTAAAAAAATTACCAAAAATGTTCCCAAAAATGGAATGGTTAAATTGAAGAAAAAATAGAAAGAAACTGCGAGATGAAACAGCGCTGAATTGAATGATGCAAAAATTTGTTTAGAAAATGTTCGTATGTCCGTAAAAAATTCAGGGGGTAATTTCTTGTTTTTACTCGTAGCGCATGTCATTATAAATTAATTTTTTTATACAATTTTTATACAATTATTGTTATGATAGATTCAAACAATAATTAAAAACAAATTTAAAAATTAAACAAATTTTCTTCGATAAAAATATTTGCTTATTGTATTTTTAATAAATGAATAATATTTACCGGAAAACGATTTAGGTAATTGTTTAAAATTAGCATATTAAAAGTTTAGTAATGACCTTTTACCGGAAGTTTGAAGGGTATGAATGTATAATATTTAATTAATTAAAATTCAAAACTTTAATTTAATTGAAAATCACCTTTATAATTGAACTTTCAATATAAATATTGAAGTTTTTGATAAAGGATTATATATTGTATAACTTTCTAATAAAAAATATGTACTCACTGATCACCCCTAGATCGACCAGTAGTCTAAGTACGTTATAAGGCAGCCAACAAAGGGCAAAGAGCACTGCAAGCAAAAGCAGGATCCATGCCACTCGCCTCCTTTCACGAACCAGCCTGAATCCCTGTTGACGAAGAAAATTATTTACTTGTGCGACTTTTCCAAGATTCATTATTTCAAGCTTTACTTTCTACTTTTGCTTAACTTTTTAAATTGTGTAACAAAAACGAGAAAACCTTCTTTCGTTATTTACCCAAGCTCTTGAAACAAAATAGATATTTGTATATTAGGGGCCGCGTGTAAATTACGTAGTCTTTTTTTAAAGGGGGGGGGCGGCTCAAAATTCTTTTTATGCTGTCTCACATGGGGTCACGTGGACAAACCATTTTTTACGTAAGACATTTTCAAGTTTGCGACTCATTAAAAAACAAAAGTCAAAATGATTTTATTGTAAGCAGCGGTTTTGACAGTGCATTCTACTCTTTAAATATAAATCAGTAGAAATTTTAGTAATGCAGTTAGTAGCATTGCGTCTGACTGCTAAATTATTAATTTTATCACTTCCTACTAAATTAAATGGTAAGACTTATGTTACTAAATGAATTAGTAAGGGTAGTCTACTAATCTGGTTAGGAGCACTGACTTATTAATTAAATGAGTAGCAATGAATTGCTCGGGAATCATAATTTGTTACTTTTTTTTAATACGTTCTGATGGCCTTTGAGTTTCAATTAAGAAAGTTTAATGTTTTCTCAATTTATATTCTAATTTTATATTATTTTATCATTATTGATTGTGTTGGAACAAAACAATATTCAAAATTCAAACTGGGTTTCCAAATGAAACACAGAAGTCCTTTTTGAAAAAATTTCACTAAGATTTTATAAACTTATAAAATAAAATGTGTTAATATCAATAAGCATTTAGTGGTTTTACAAACGTACAATTTTATAATTTCTTTGGGAACGAAAATGTTGAATAGTCCAAAACTTTATTTTAAAGCAAAATTTCCAGTTTTCTCTAAATATAAAGAATGAGCTTCAATATTTATTTAAACAATTATTCTTTAAAAATTAAAATTTATCTGTCGCACACAAATATAAAATATTTTAACAAAATAAAATTGTTAAAACAATTTAAATATGTTTAAGCATTGATGAGTATTTTGAGAAAACGAATACGTACTTAAAAACATTTAAATCTGTCGAAAAGTTGGTGACATAACATGTTTCTTCTATTTGTTATGTTAACACTGTTCCGCGCCACGCCATACAATACGTGACGTTTCAATTTTATTCTCGGAAAAATGCCTTTTTTGGGTATCGCGTTTTTCATTTTTGGAAATTTCGAAAAAATTTTCAAAAATTGTTTTATTTATTCATGTTTCCTGAAAAAAAAGTTTCCCAAAAACTCAAAGTCCCACAAGTCCCTCATTTTTTCGGATTTTCGAAAAATATTTGGCAGCATTTTTCACTATCAAATCATATATCCTGAATTAAAGTAAAATCCTATTCCAACATGAAAATTATCGTGATCAGATGAAGTGTACTCCACCTTGTATAAATCAAAATAACTCTTATAAATTTGTGAAATAAGAGGAATAAATGTGTTAAGAAATTGAGCTACAAATTAATATTTTTGCCTCGAATTGTATAAGGCTATAATTTCTAGTTATAAGTCTTGCACATGAATCAAGTGGTGAATTTTTTACTTAGTTTTCAAAAAAATCAAAGGGCTGTGAGGCCAATTTTTATTGAGAGCGTCATCTATGAATGCTCTCTAATGAAGCAAAGCGACAGGACGTGTAAGTTTACGCTCTACTAAGCCATGCATCCTTCTTGCCAAGGTGATTAACTCGCAAAACTAATCCTAAGGCCTTGTTAACATTAATCAATATTAGCACTAAAGCTTAGGTGAAATTTCAGTTTTCTTTAAAAAAAAAAAAAAATTGATTGTTATTTGGTAATTTTAAATCCCAGGAGGGGGGATGTTCTTTGGTATGAATGTTGTTAATAAAATAATAAAGGACTGTCGTCGGGAATCAAAGGAACAATGTGTTGTCACTTTAAAGTCAATTGAGTAAAAATCCTAATTTTTAAAATTGTTGCGGTGTTCAAAAAAATTGAAACTTTTAGGGGAGTCCGCGAAATTTATTTAATAGAATTATTGTATCATTTCCTGAGACCCCCGACTAAGCTGATTTTCTACGAATATAAGAGCAAAAATTCTTTTGAGTGAAATTAAAGTGTAGGTACCATATTGAATTTAATATTGAAAAATTAAAATTTCAGGTCGAAATACGTTGCACTTCGAATAAAATAGTTCAATTTTCAACTAAAAATTATTAATTTTCTACCAAAAAGATCATTTTTTCAACCAAATTGTTAAATTTTTAATGAACGAACAAAATCATTTACAACTAAACAGATGCATTTACAACCAAATAGTTAAAATTTGAAGCAAAAGAAAGGAATTTTTAATAAAATAGTTTAGTTTTTAATCTAATGGTTGAATTTTCAGCCCACAAAGATAAATTTTGAACCAACTGGTCGAATTCTTTAAAAAAAAAGTTTAAACTATAATCTGAAATGAATGCATTTATAAACAAATATGTAGTTAAATTTTTTAGAAGAGAGTTGAATTTTCAATCTAAGTAGAAGAATTTTCAATACAAAAAGACGAATTTTCAAAAAACAGTTGAATTTCCGACCAAAAACGATGACTTTTCAACGAACTAGTTAAATGTTTAACATAATAATTAAATTTCACACTAAAATTATGAATCTTCAAGGAAAAATGCATTTTTAACAAATACGATCAACATAGCAACATAACAGTTGATATTTTAACCAGAAAGACTCTCAATTTTGAATAAAAAACTTGAATTCAACCAAAAGAAATGAATTTTCAACCAAGAAAAATTTTTCATTCCAGAGAGAAAAAAAATGTCAACCAAATTGTTGAATACTCAAGCTAAAAAAGCAAATTCTCTACAAGATGGTTCAATTTCCTACCTGAAAATATAAATTTTCAACCAAAAAGTTATCTT
Source organism: Andricus quercuspetiolicola (assembly GCA_035222095.1). Classification (NCBI taxonomy): domain Eukaryota; kingdom Metazoa; phylum Arthropoda; class Insecta; order Hymenoptera; family Cynipidae; genus Andricus; species Andricus quercuspetiolicola. The sequence goes on along the minus strand of JAWWEA010000119.1, from coordinate 8,521,634 downwards.
TCAACCAAATAGCTGAATTTTCTGCAAAAATAATAGAATTTTTAACCAAGAATGAGGAATTTTTTACAAAAAAGTTGAATTTTCAACCCGAAAATGCGAATTTTTATGAAATAGTAATTTTTGACTGAATAGTTGAATTTTAAACCGAATGCGATCAATTTTAAACAAAATATGCAATAATTAAATTTTCAATTAAACCCGTTAATTTACAAGAAAAAAAATTTCAACAATGCAGTTAAATATTCAATCAATGAACTGAATGTTTAACAAAGAGTTGAAATTTCAACCATGTTATACAATTTTCAACCAAAAAAGATGAATCCTCGATAAAAAAATTTAATAGTTGAATCTTCAACTAAAAATGATTAATTTTAAACTGAAAATGAAATAGCTAAATTTGCAGCTCAAAAAATTTATTTTCAACCTATAAAAGGAACTTTTAACAATGTAGTTCAATTTTTAACGAAAAAATATGAATTTTCAATAAAAAAATTTAATAGTTGAATTTTCAAGTAAAGCATTTTGAAAAAATGCTATTTTCAAGATTTCGATTTTTTCAGTCACTTCTATTTATGTGAAAGAACAAGAAGAGAGTGACGACACTCCTTACAAATAATATCCATCCGGTTAAAAAATTTTTTAAAAATATGTATATTTTTATATTAACAAATTAATGACTAAATGTACTACTTCTTGAATAAAAATACTTGGAAACTTTGTTTTTAAATTTTTTATTAGGGATATACATAAAAACAATGCTCAGTTACCATTTTATGAAATTCAAAGTAATTTTTCATATTATTAACAAATTTATTAAACAAATGCTTATCTTAACCATTTCATGCTCTAAACACTCAATTCCTTTGACAAAATTAATAACAAATTTGTCGCCTATCATTAATATTTTCGATTTTTAAATATCTAATAATAATAGTCAATTGTTTAAATAAATTCAGTCAACAAATACAATCTTTCGTCAACTTTATACCAGTAAATGTTGTATTTTCAACGCAGCCAATTTTAAATCACTTGGAAAAGTGTTTCGCATAAAATACTTTATCAATCAATAATTGTTTATTTTATATGCAATTTTATTTAAAAAATTCAAAACTTGACTACTTGTCAACAAATGGATGTTATTTTTTCACGAAATCGACTACAAAAGATTGACAAAGGATCTTCTTCATAAGAAGCCTTTGTCAGTCGACAACATTATTTTGTTATTTATTTAAATAAATTTTATTAGACAATACAAATGAAGAGTAAATTTTGAAAAACCACTACATCTTAAAGCACAAGTACTGCAGTTGAGCCACCATAGACGGAAAAATATAAATTTTTTAAAGAAACAGTTGCTCACTCTTCAAAAATCATGGTCTTGGATTTTTTAGTAAAATTGTTTATAAAAAAAATTGTGACTCTTTGACAAACCAACACAAGAAAGGTTTAGAGTCATTTCCATTGAAAAAACGAAATCTGCTGCTTGAAAATTGTCGAAAGTATGTATTTGTTTAAAAAATTTATTTAAATAAGTAACAAATGTTGTCACCTGACAAAGTTCGCTAATGAATCAGATCCTTTCTGAGTCATTGGTAGTCGATTTCATAACCAAAAACAATGTTCATTTGTCGATAAGTAGTCAAGTTGTGAATTTGTTTATAAAATTGTTTATGAAGTGAATAATTAAAATTGTTTGGTAAATTATCATAAGAAAAGGATTTTTACAAGTAATTTAAAATTGACTCCCTCTAAAAAACGAAATCTGCTGATAGAAAATTAATGAAAATTTGGACTTGTTTAACTAATTTATTTAAACAATCAATAATTATTATCAAGTAATAAAATACAGGACATATTATTTATTTTTGGGACAAATTTTTTGTTTATCTTGTCAAAAGAACGAAGTCTTTAGAGCGCGAAATTGCTGAGATATGCATTTGTTTATAAATTTGTTTGCAACATTAACAATACTTTGTATTTTTTCTAAAGTAAAAAAAAAAGATAAAAAAAAAAGAAAAAATTAAAAGATAAAGTCTCTAAGTACTTTGAATTATTAAACAGCACTTTTACTCAATAATTTGTTAATATAAAAATCAACAAATCTTGTTTAATATTATAGCCTGCTGGATATTATTCCTAAGGAGTGTTCTTACTGATCTTATGATGTTCTACTTAAATGTAGGTAGTTACAAAACGATTGGAACATTTATAAGAAAAAAATTATAAGTCCAACTTTGTTCTTAAACAAAAAGTTATATAAAAAAAATTCAAAAATCATCTTACACGAATGTTTTTTAAATTTAGTTAACTTTCACTTACAAAAAAAAATTATAAATTCGGATAAAATATGAAAAGTTCTAGACTAAGCTGTCCAGAAAAACTTTTTTTGCCCCACTGGAGGGGCAGTAGGGGAAGTAGGGGAAATTCGGGGATTAGTAGAGGTAGTAGTGGAAGCATCGGAAGTGAAGTGGTGTGAGGGCGAGGAGTAATAGGGAAGTTAGCGTGAAGAGGGAAGGGGTAGTAGGGGAACGAAAGTGAGGGGATGGAAATTATAGGAAGTGAGAGGAAGGTAGCAGGGGAAGGGAGAAGTAATGGAAGGAAGGAGAAGCGAGGGAAGTGTTGGGAAGGCTAGTACGGGAACTGAGTAGAAGGGTTAATTGGAAAGTGATGGTGAGTTAGGAAGGGGTAGTAGAAGGGAACGGACGTAAGGGGATGGAAAGTAGAGTAAGTGAGAGGGGGAAGTAGGGAGTCGGAGAAGTTGTGAAGGTAGAGTAAGTGAAGAGGGAAGTAGGGGAAGGGATAGTATAGGAAGTGAGGAAAAGTAAGGGAATTGAGGAAAAGTAAGGGAAGTGATGAAAAGTAATGGAAGTAAGGAAAGGTAAGGGAAGTGAGGGGGTGAGGGCTGTGAGAAGGGAAATTATGATGGAGGGGAGTAGGTGAAAGAAGGAAATATTGAAAAAAAAAATAAATATTGAACATACCTGTTGCGAGCTGGCACTACCCTCGATGCTGTCGCAGTCAAAGGGTGGTTTTCTGGCGCAAAGGGTTCGACCCATCATCGAGTAGGCCATGACGACGATAAAACCTGATGTGATATAGAATGCATTAGATATCAATATTTGAGATTGATTAATCAAGTTATTTTCAACTCACCCGGTATAGCGTAAACAAGCACGAAGCAGACGGCTCCGAAAATGTGGGCGTGAATACCCAATGGTTTAAAATCTTCTGAGCAAACATAAAACGGTGGCGGTTTTAATGTTTGAACATCATTTTCATTGGCCCACTGCCCGACGAGAGTTATATTGTCCAGGTCAGTTATCGGACTCTGGAGAGTGACCTAAAAATAAATTCATCGAAATTTTTTGTCTAAATATTTCAAACGTAGTTAATATGATTGATCATGGATTAATTTTGTACATTGTACATAATGAATGGTCTGCTAAACCTTATTCGTGAAAACACGATAATTCCTTAAAATTTATTTTACATTAATAGATAAAACGAAAAACATAATGGAGGATTTGCTACTAAAATGTAGTTTGCTCAAAAAGAAAGGATAGAAAGTTTATAAAAAATGTGTGGCAATAGAAAGTCGCAGTGTTGGTGAAAACGTGCTTAGTTGAAAGGAGGTGGGAGAGAGTAAAGGAAAGGCTACCAAGGGGATGCAGGTGGGAGGAGCAAGAGGGAAAGAGAATAAAAAGGACAGAGCAATGGGAGGAATGTGAATGGAAATATGGAAGATTTGATAGGAAAGAAGAAATATGAGAATGGGCTGAAAGCACAAAAAGAAGGATTAATGGAAGAAGATATCATGATAGGAAAGGAGTGATGGAAAATAGTTGGGGTGTATTTAAATAGGGGCATGCAAGGGAAAACAGAGGGGTTAAGCGAGCTAATGAAAGGAAAGGAATAAGGGGCGAATCTAACTATAGGGAGAGACTTCAATGCAAGAACAAGAGGAAGAGGAGAAAAAGAATGGGGAGAAGAAAGGTATGGAAGGAAATCAATAAATAGATTAGAATATTTGGAATGTTTGATCTTGACCGAGGATATAGAAAGAAATGAGGAAGGAGAGTACACAAAAATACGGGGAAAAAGGAACAGGAATGGACTATGTTATTGTTGGCGATGAGAGAAGGAGAACATAAAGAGGCTAGAAAGAAGTGCGTAGACTCGGAGCATCTCCCACTAATAGTGACGGTAGAGATGGGGAAAAAGATGAATGGAAAACAGCCAAAGGAAAAAAGAAAGAAAAAAGAGTAGGAAAAGTTAATTAGTCATCAGGAAAATGGAAAAAATTGAAGAAAAGATAAAGATAGTGAATATGGGACAGGGAAATATAAACGAGGAGATGAAAATAGTGATAGGAAAAAGCAGAAAGAATATTGGAACACACAGTTAAGAAATAAGTTAACGAAGGAGAGAAAAGAGGTAGCTGGGATGAGGAATGTAAGGAGAAAAATAGGAAGTGAGAAGTGAATGAAGAAAATGTAGAAACGGGAAGATCAGTGAAGAGGAGTACAGGCAAGAGAAGGAAGAATATAAAGAGTTAAGTGATAGAATCAAAAAGGGAAGAAAATAAAAGGCTTAGGGAGGAGTCAGAAGTAGTAGTGAATAGAGAGAGGAGAAAAACTTATTCAGAAGATTGAGATGTTAGGATGGAAGACATATTTTATGAAATTGTTAGGAGTGTTAAATAAAGTAATAAAAGGAGGAAAAGAGGGAAGGGAAATAGAAGAAGAGGATGTGAGAAGGGAAAAAATAGAGATGGCTATAGAGTCAGTGAAAGATAAAAAGGCAGTATGTAAAGATGAGAACCCGAATAAAGTTTGGAAATATGAAAGAAAGGAATTGATGGAGTGGGCGTGGATAATGTGCAACAGGCTATGGAGAAAGAAGGATTGGCCAAACATATGGAATAGGGGATAGTGATACCAGAGATATCAGAGAGGCTAAAGAAAGAAGTGGAGGGTAAAAAAAACCATTCCACAGAGTATAGGAAAGGTATGGGAGTGATTGAAGGTACTGAAGGTACTGAAGTTAATAAGTGGAGGAGGGAGAAAGAAAAAATGGACAGTGAGATGGGAAGGCCTAAAGATAGAGGAACTAAAAGAATTTAAATATCTCAGTTTTATCATGCAAGCCAATGGGTAACATGGGACTCATATTAGGGGAAGGATTGAAAAAAGTGGCGGGGGTAATGAAATACATATTGGAGATAGGAAGAAGAAGATTTAAAAAGATTGGAATAGGTGAATGAGATTTTTTGATTCATTGGCGATGGAGATGGAAGAAGAGGAAAGAAATGTGGTAAGAGGAGAAGCTCAAAGGAGTAAAGTAAGAACAAGAGCTTGGAAATTCGAAGAGAAATAAAAGGAAAGAGGAAAGAGGGCCGTAGAGTTAACGGAATGGGAAGAAAAAAGAAGAGAGTTTTGTAGAGATCAAGGGATAAGAGAAAAAGAAATGATAGATTAGGAGGAATTGGAAAAAAAGAGATAGAGAAAAGCAGATAATCGATTTGTGACGATTGGGAGAGGAATGAGAAGAGAAAATGCAAAGTATGCAAATGGATAGAGGAGACATGTCAGCATGTATGGAATGGTTATATGAGAGGAATAGATGAGAGGGGAGAAGAACTGGAGGAAGGATGGATAAAGGAGGTGGAAAAATGTAGAAGAAGAATAAAGGAGTGTGGTGGAGATATAATGGAGAGCATGAGTGTGAAGGAAAGGAGAAGAAAAAGGAAACGGAAGTCACATAGAATTGTAAATTATATGAGTGTATTCAATTAGATAATGAGTTAGATTAGTTATTGAAATGATTAGGTAATAAGAGATGTAAGGGGGTGTAATGAAGATTTAAGGGAATGGAGTTTATGTATACGCTATTGTTCACCAAATAAAAGAAAATGAGGTGGTACTTAAAAAAAAATATTTTTTTGGCACACCCTAATATCCAGTTCTTTATCAGTAAATCTGTTTTTAGAATTTAAAGTTACTATAGTAGAAGATCAAATTATGGAAGCAATGGTTTCAAATCAGAAATTGCTATATAAAAAATTTCATCAAGATAAAGTGCCTGGAGAGATCTCAATGGTCCAATAAATATTAGAGAGAAATGCAGTAGGTTGGTAATGAAAATTCAACGTGACGTTTACTCAATTCATTCTAAAATACAGGACTGTTATGTTTGTATCGACATACTTTTCAAAATTGCATTCAGTCTCCTCTTATGATTTTCTGGAACTTTTCCAATTTTTTTAGATATGATCCCAAAGGATAGAAAGTAAATGGAAAAATAGAATTTGGTGAAAACACAAGAGAATATGTTTCTTTGATTTTAATGAATAAAATATGTTTTATGTTATCAATATTAAGGGCTATTTTTGACCTGTTCGTCACCCCTCAAACTAGTTGAATTTTCAAACCAAAAGACAATTGTTTACCAAAAGAGATGAATTTTAAACCCAAAAAGACATATTTTTA
>JAWWEA010000119.1:8387022-8397070 GCA_035222095.1 Andricus quercuspetiolicola | reverse complement strand
CTTCACTCAAATTCTCAATTTTTCAACCCTTCCTATTTCTCAAAAAATTGCAAAATAAAAAGAATCCTCAAATACGTATCTTCTTTTTTTCGATAAAGAACTCGTAAAAAAAGCATTAGCTCAATCAAAAATGGGTCGGTCAACTTTCGTCCAAATCTGTACGACTTGTAAAAGAAGGTCCCATATACGATGTTATCAAATACATGACCAGATAACCGGGAAAATATCGTTTATTTACTAAAAAACCTTATTAGAAACCATAACAACTTACATTATATTTTTTGTTGGCAAAATTTAAAACTAAATTTAGAAAATTTATAACGATCAGGCAAAAGTGAAAGCTGGAGAATTTCGAAATTGGGACTCAATTCACCTGCACCGGTAAAGAATTACCCATATGGAATGCTTACCTCTGAAGCAGTCACGTGGCAAATTGTAGTCAAAGTTATTAAAATTGTGAAAATAAATGCTATGAGAAAAATTTCTCGAAACTGATAATACACAGAAAAATACTCTCCAGTAGCAAAATTGTAGATTAGTGCAATTGCGTTAAAAGTGAAGCCGGCGATCCAGAGAAAAAGTTGTATAGAATACATAGAACTCAAGTTTTCTGCGGCCGCAGATAAATGTCCGTGAAGTTTCCATGCTTCTCGAAGATCAAGAATTTTGTTTTTATTTTCCAATTCATCAGTTCCGCAAGACCAATCTGTAGTTCATATATTGACTTAATTTACTAATATATATTTAAGGGTCCGTTCAAAAAACTACACTGTTAGAAATATTCGGAAAATGTTGACACATTTCGGATACTAAAGTAACTGAAATTTACGAAATTAGGTTGCTAAAAACGAAACTCAGTAATTTTTATAGTAAATTTACTAAATTTTAATTGAAATTCAGAAACCGTAACAGAAATATAAGTTATCGTGCACGAAAGAAGTGCGCTGTTAGCAACTGCGCACTCCGCGCTTCTCGATCGCATTCGAAGTCGACAAAGCATGGGAGCTGCGGTCATGGGCGTCAATCTCAACATAAATACGATGAGAACGCTTTCCTTTTGTTCAAAAATGCCCAAATATTACATTTTTTCATATAATTTGCTTATAAAATGAACAAATAGCAAATAATGGCAAATTTTTCTGAAAAAATCATTGTCAATATAATTTAAAAAATAATGCAAAGAAAAGTCATTTCTTTTCGCTTAAAAACGCCTAAAATATTAATTTTCTTATACAATTTGTTTATGAAATGAGCGAATATTAACGCATAGCAACATTTCTTGGGAAAAATCGTTGACAATATAATTTCATCAAGGTCAGAAGAAATAACGATTCCTTTTCGCTTAAAAACGCCTTACACTTGAATTTGTTTATAAAATAAGCAAATATAAACTACTTTGTTAAAAAACCTTCTTATTAATTGAAGATTCATCTCTTTGGTTGAAAATTAATTTTTCAACTAAAAATTAAACTATTCCATTATTGGATGAAAATTGATAGTTTTTAGCTGAAAATTGATAGTTTGTAGTAAAAAATTAACGAATTTGGTTGAAAATTTATGTATTTAGTTGTGTATTCGTCTTTTTCAGCAGAAAATTAAACTTCTTGATTGCAAACTCAACTACTTGGTTGAAAGTTGAACTACTTTGTTTAAAATTCATTTTGATAGTTAAAAATGCTACCCTTTGGTTGAAAATGTAACTATTTTGTCAAAAATTCTTTTCTTTTTTTTGAGTGAAAAATCAATTTTTTCAACTGTAAATTGATATGTTATTGTTTTTAGTTTAGGATTCAACTATTTCACTTAAAAATTCATCTATCTTGTTAAAACTTTGTCTTTTTGTGTTGAAAATTCTCTTATTTTCGTAGAAAACTCACGTATTCGATTGAAAATTAACTTTTTTCTGGGAAATGAATATTTTCAGGTCTTTTGACTAAAAATATAAACTGTTGGTTAAAAATTTATCACTTTTGGTCAAAGTTTCAATTATTTTGTAGAAAAAAACGTCTTTTTTGGTTGAATTCAACTTTTTTATATAAAATTAAAATCTTTTTAGTTTAAAATATCAACGATTATATTTTTTTTAGAAAATTAATCTTTTTTAATTGAAAATTCTACTGCTTTGTTGAACTTCATTACTTGGTTGGAAGTTCAGCTACTTCGTTAAAAAATAAATCTATTGGTTTAAGATTTAACTATTTTGTGAAAAATTCATTTATTTTTGTTGAAAATTGATTTTTGTAACAGAAAATTTAAATATTTAATTTTTATTTGAAAACTGATAATTTTTAGTTGAAAATTTGATTATTAAATTTCTCATCGAGAACTAAAATTTCTGCTTAAAAATTCAACTAATTAGTTGAAATTTGAACCACTTTGTTAAGCATTCATTTTATTGGTTGAAGATTTAAATATTTTGGAAAAGTTTCTTTTCGTTTTGAAAATTAACTTTTGTAATGAAAAATTTAACGGTTTAATTTTTGGTTGAACATTTATACTTTCTAGTTTAAAATTCAACTATTTAGTTTGGAAATTCAACTATTTTGTTAAAAATTCGACTTCTTAGTTTAAAAATTCTATTATTTTCGTAGAAAATTTAACTATTTGATTGAAAATTACCTTTTTAGTGGAAGTTCATCTTTTTAGTTTGAAAATTTATCTCTTTTGGTAGAAATTTGATCTTTGTTCGCTAACAACGCAACCCTTTGGGTAAAAATTAATTTTTTTGGTTTCATTTAACTGTTTTTTATTTGAAATATAAAATACAAAATAATATAAAAAGATTTTAATATTAAAAGCTTTTTGGGTAGAAATATCAACTATTATATTTTCTGTGTGAAATTAATCCTTTTTGAAAATCGAAAATTCAACTACTTGTTTGAACTTCTCTACCAAAAATTATTTTTTTTGTTGAAGATTCATTATTTTAGGTGAAAATTCAACTAGTTTGTTGAGAATTCAATCGTTTTATTAAAAATTTACCTATCTAAAAATTTAACAGTTTTGTTGAAAACTTGTTTTATTGGACAGAAAATTCATCCGTTTGGATTGAAAATTCAAATATATTTTTAAAAATTTGTCTTGTTGGTTCGAAACTTCAACTATTTCATTGAAAATTTATTTTTGGAGGTTGAAAGTTCAACTATTTGATTAAAAGTTTATCATTATCGGGCGCGAATTCGAGTGGATTGCTGAAAATCAAACTATTTTATTGGAAACTTAATAATCATTTTGAAAATTCAACTATTTCGTTGAAGAGTCACATTTTTTCTTTGAAAATTCAACTGCTTTGTTGAAAATTCTTCTACTAGATGGAAAATTAATCTCTTTTGGTAGAAAAACTCTTGCTTAAAAGTTTGACTGACTCATAGAATATTTGTCTTTCCAAATTATTTTTTGTTTGAAAATTAGACTTTGAAGGTTGAAAATTCACCTGTTCTGTTAAAAATTCGACTTTTTTGTTTAAAAATTCTACTACTTTCGTAGAAACTTTAACTATTTGGTTGGAAATTAACTTTTGAGTGAAAGTTCGTCTTTTTGTTTGAAAATTTATCTCTTTTTGTAGAAATTTGATCTTTGTTCGCTAACAATGCAACCCTTTGGGTAAAAGTTAATTTTTTTGGTTTGATGTAACTGTTTTTTATTTAAAATATAAAATACAAAATAATATAAAAAGATTTTAATATTAAAAGCTTTTTGGGTTGAAATATCAACTATTATATTATCTGTGAGAAATTAATCTTTCTTGAAGATCGAAAATTCAACTACTTGTTTGAACTTCTCTACCAAAAACTATTTTTTTTGTTGAAGATTCATTATATCAGGTGAAAATTCAACTAGTTTGTTGAGACTTCAATCGTTTTGTTACAAATTTAACCATCTTGTTGAAAATTAACTGTTTTGTTGAACACTTGTTTTCTTGGACAGAAAAATCGTCCTTTTGGATTGAAAATTCAACTATATTTTAAAAAATGTGTCTTCATGGCTTGAAACTTCAACTATTTCATTAAAAATTTATTTTTGGAGGTTGAAAATTCAATTATCTGATTAAAAGTTTATCATTATCTGGCGCGAATTCGATTGGATTGCTAAAAATCAAACTATTTTATTGGAAACTTAATAATTATGTTGAAAATTCAACTATTTTATTGAAGAGTCACATTTTTTCTTCGAGAATTCAACTGCTTTGTTGAAAATTCTTCTACTGAATGGGAAATTAATCTCTTTTGGTACAAAAACTTTTGTTTGAAAATTTAACTGACTCATGGAAAATTTGTCTTTCCAAATTATTTTTTGTTTGAAAATTAAACTTTGAAGGTTGAAAATTCAACTATTTTATTGAAGAGTCACACTTTTTCTTCGAAAATTTAACTGCTTTGTTGAAAATTCTTCTACTGGCTGGGATATTAATCTCTTTTGGTAGATAAACTCTTGTTTAAAAATTTAATTGACTCATAGAAAATTTGTCTTTCCAAATTATTTTTTGTTTGAAAATTTGACTTTGAAGGTTGGAAATTCAACTGTTTTGTTAAAAATTCGACTTCCTAGTTTAAAAATCCTATTATTTTCGTACAAAATTTAACTATTTGGTTGGAAATTAACTTTTTAGTGGAAGTTCATCTTTTTAGTTTGAAAATTTATCTCTTTTGGTAGAAATTTGATCTTTGTTCGCTAACAATGCAATCCTTTGGGTAAAAATGAATTTTTTTGGTTTAATTTAAGTGTTTTTTATTTAAAATATAAAATACAGAATGATATAAAAAGACTTTAATATTAAAAGCTTTTTGGGTTGAAACATCAACTATTATATTTTCTGTGTGAAATTAATCCTTCTTGAAGATCGAAAATTCAACTACTTGTTTGAACTTCTCTATCAAAAATTATTTTTTTTGTTGAAGATTCATTATTTTAGGTGAAAATTCAACTAGTTTTTTGAGAATTCAATCGTTTTGTTAAAAAATTAACTATCTAGAAATTTAACTGTTTTGTGAAACACTTGTTTTCTTGGACTGAAAATTCAACTATATTTGAAAAAATTTGTCTTCTTGGTTTGAAACTTCAACTATGTCATTGAAAATTTATTTTTGGAGGTTGAAAATCCAACTATTTGATTAAAAGTTTATCTTTATCGGGCGCGAATTTGATTGTATTGCTAAAAATCAAACTATTTTATTGGAAACTTAATCATTATGTTGAAAATTCAACTATTTTATTATCTAAAGGAGGCAGGTTGGTCTTATGAGAAGTCATAAAAATTATTCTTAACAAACCTTTCATCATTCGCCTATTCAGATGCCGAAACCTAAGAAGAAGAATCACCACCATAACCAGGAACTTGAAAATCGCAATCGACAAGAAAATCCAACCTAAGCTATAAAAAATTGCATTGTGTACAGGTTGAACATCAAATTGATATGTGAGTATTCCAATAGCAACAGCTAGTATTCCCATCACAAATATCAATATCCAACTCCAAGTCACAAATTTATTTTTACTTTTATTTTCAAATTTCGTAGCCTTGTCATAAAACACGATGTGATCCAAACAGGCTTGCAGATTTTGATTCCGCACAATGCATATAATATAGTCTATATGGATACATGAAATCGACATGATCGAAAATGTAATTGAGAGAATTTTAGCTTTTGTATCCAAGTCGTAATGAGAAAAAGCCTGCAAGCAGACAAAGAAAAAGTAATAGCCAATTGCGTGGAAAATTCCAAAAAATATTGCCAGTATTTTGGAAAAGATTAGTTTCTCCTTCATTATCAAGAAGGGTGTAAGACCGAAAACTCGAGACGTTAGGAAAATCGGTTTCAAATCTCGAATCAATGTTTCTTTGATTTTTCCTTCAGGAAGATTTTCATTCTCTGGAGATACTTTAATATTGTTTCTTTCCATTCTGGAAGAAATTTGATTTAAATCAATGTTTAAATCTCTGAGTGATTTCATTTATAAGATATCTTTTGTCGAGTACTTTCTTCGTCTTTGTTTCATGGCACCACCTTTAAAGTAAAATATTAGTATAATCTGTTAACAAATGTAAACTTTATGAAAAAATAAAATTACAGGCTATTCCTATTTTTCAAGAATTTTCCATTTTTTTCTCTGTTTTGTAGAAACTTTTCCTTTTTGTTGTATTTTCGCTTCAATCCGAACTGATTTAGTAGAACCCAATAGGAAAATCAAACTAGGTTTGCTTAAAAAGTTAATTTTTGTTTTTGTTGAAAAGTTTACTATTATATTTTTGATTCTGAATTCATCCCGTTCGGTTACAATTTCGACCATTTAGGTAAAAATTCAATTATTATGTTCAAAATGACACTTCTTTGTGCAGAAGTAATCTGTTTTTATTCAAAATTCAACTACTTGGTTGAAAGTTGTTCCATTTTTTTAGAAATTCATTTTTTTTAAGATTCATTTCTTTAGTTCAAACCTCAACTTTTTTGAATATAAAAATCGTTTCTTAGGATTAAAAAATCATTCGTTTTGGTATTAAAGTCATCCTTCTTGGTTGAAAATGAACTCTTTGTTTGAAAATTTAATTATTCGAGTTGGATATTCAACTGCCTTCTGAAAAATTCATCCTTTTGGGTTGAAAATTTTTCAAATACTGTTATTGTATTCTTTGTCTTTATTTTCAGTTGAAAAGTCTACTATTATATTTCCTAAAAATTATTGTAACTGAAAATTTAACTATCACATTTCTGGTTGAAACTTTATTTCTTTTATTTAAAAATCCAATTATTTGGTTGAAAATTAATCTTTCTCAGTTGAAAATTCTACTATTTGATTGAAAATTCTTCCTTTTTGGTATAAAATTATTATTCTTCGTTAAAAATGAATATTTTTGGTTAAAAGTGTTACTACTTGAATTAGGGTTAAACTACTTTGTCAGAAATTCATTTTTTTGTTAAAGATTGATCTCTTTGGTTGAATAGAACATTCGTTCTTTAGGATTGAATAATCATCTGTTTTAGTGGAAAGGTCATCTTTTGTCGTTAAAAATGACCTTTTTTGTAGAGAAGTTAACCTTTCAGGTGGAAAATTTAACTGGTATCTAAAAAATGCATCCTTTTGGTTTAGAAATTTTTCAAATATTGTTTCGTACTCTTTGTCTACATTTTTAGTTGAAAAGTCAACAATTTGTTTCAAAATTGATATTTCTTAGTTAAAAATTCAACTATCTGATTAAAAATTCTTTTTGTAGTAGAAATTTAATATTCTTGTTTAAAAATTAGTATTTATGGTTGAAAATTTAGCTGATTGAAAGTTGAAGTATTTGACGATCAGGAAGAAAAAGGGGAACGGTGATTGATTATGTGGTAATGGACGACGACGTAAGAGAGAAGGTCAAGAAACTAGAAGAAGGGAATTATATAGATTCGGATCACTTACCCACAATAGTGACATTAGAGGGAGGAAAGAGTTATAACAATAAGGATAAAAAGGAAGCAAAAGTAAAAAGAGCAGGAAGAGGGGATTGGTCAGTGAAGTTAAAGGACAGTTTAAGGAAAAGGTCAGGAATATCAAAATAGGGGAAGAAAATGTAAATGAGGAGATGAAATAATGATAGGAGAAATATGAAAAGTATTGGAGTGCACAAGCAAAGAAGAAGTTAATAAAGGAGGAGACAGAAGCGGGTGGGGTGAGGAATGTAAACAGAAAAAGAAGGAAGTGAGAAAGGAATTGAGAAAATGGAGAAAAGGGACACGTAGTGGGGAAAGATATAGGAGAAAAAAGAAGGAGTAGACTGAGTTGCGTGATCAAAAAAAGAGGAGGAAAATAAAAGGTTCCAAGAAGAGGCGGAGAAGGCTAGGACGGAAGAAGAGGTTTGGAAGGTAGTAAATAGAGAGAAAAGAAGAAAGAAAAGAATAGACCAGAATATTAAGATGGTAGAAGGAAAAAATATTTTATGGAATTACTAGGAGCGGTGGAGAGAAAAGTTAGGAAAGGAGGAAAATATGGTAGAGATATAAGATTTTCTGTAAATAGTTGTAAATAACTGTAAATAGTAAGGATGAGATTTTATAAAATATGTAGGCTGAAGCATTGTAAGAAATGGAAGTCATGTAAACCCTTACGGGACACATTATGAATAAAGGAAAAGTACTAAAAATTAAACAATTTAAAAAATTCGCTCACAATTGAAGTATTCTTATATTAGGATTTTGGAACTAAGTCATTAAAAATTAATTTTCCTTTCAAAAAGGCTCAACGAAAAAAATTAAATTAAAGAAATATGTTTTCTAAACAAGGTATCCTTCCGCAAGAAGTTTCTTTCCATTAGGGGGATGTGCCTATAAAGAGCAGTGGAAAAAGAAATTCTACAACCTAAAAAAAATAAATTTTCAACCAAAAATGGAATAGTTACATTTTCATCTGAAAAATTTTTTAAACTAAAAAAAAGTGGAGTTTCAATAAAAAGGTTCAATTTTCAACCAAAGAAATGAAGTTTAAGAAGAAGTTAATTTTCCTTCAAATGGTTCTCGTTTCAACAAAGAAAAAGTAATTTTCAACCAAGCAGTTGAATATTCAATCAAAAAGAATGTCTTTCGAACAAAATTTTATTGTTAAATTGTTAACAAAATAATTAAATTTTCAAGTAAACAGTACAATTTTTAACCAAAAGTGTTGAGTCTATCAAAAAATACGAATTTTCTGCAAAATGTATAAATTTTTAACCAAGTAGTTGAATTTTCACCAAAAAATATAAATTATCAACCAAACAGTTGAATTTTCAGTTTTAAAAAACTAATTAAAGAAAAAAACTAATTTGTAACCAAATAATTACACTTTTAAGCAAAAAACTAAATTTATAAAAAAAGACGATCTTCAAACAAAATAGGTAAATTTGCAACCAAATAGTTGAATCTTCAAATAACAAAGATAAATTGCCATTAATTTGGATTAATTTCTACTTGGGAAAGGCCCAAAGAAAAAAACTAAATTTGTTATTAGATTATATTTTATTTATTCCATTAGAGAGATATGGATACAGAAGGCGATGTAAGATATAATTCTATAATTGTCTTCCTCTAGAAGGTTCTTTTTTATTTTTTGTTACCAAAGTCGATTTACGTGCTAGTGGTACTAATTGGAGATTCGTAAGCCCCTTCAAAGACTTTAATACCTTCCTCAATTAGTTGCAAAGTTCATGAAATGCAATTCAGACCTTTTTGTTTCTATTCAGTTTACTTTCTACAATAATTTTCTCCTGATCGAAACAAAAACCCATTTATGTCTTCCTTCTTTCAATGAATAGGTCACATTCTGGATTCTCTACAAGTTGGCTTTAACTCACTCTTAAACTTTTCGACGAACGTAAAAGCACCTTTCAACTTTGTTACGAACAAATTACTCTAGTAAAAGACAAACTCGATACAATTCTTTCTACATATGAGGGGCCGTTTATAAACTACGTTACACGGATGCAGTAAGGACTCGTGCGAAAACGAAGTCTCCTAGAAGCTTTCGAAAATTTTTTGAATTTTAAGGTTTATAGCATATGATGATTTTAAAAACCTCTGTTTTAATACGTTTTTCACTTCAACTCGTGCTCTGTTCGCCAGTTTTTTAAATTTTTTAATTGAGTTGTAGAGAATACGCTTAGGCACATCCTTCGATTGATAGAGTAACAGAAATTCAAAAACGTATTTTTGAAAAATTGTTATCAATTTTTTTCTGATGCCCGACGTGAATCGGATTTTTGTCACTTACAGCGTTTCGTTTATCGAGGGAATTTCGATCAAGCAAAGACATCTCGTGACGAAAATTCGGAGGAAAATGTGATACAGTTTTTTTGGGAAGTTTAAGATCAAAAGATTAAATAGTTTAGGAGCAGTTATGATTTCAGTTATTATCAGCGCTGCAGTTTTCGAGAGTACTATGGATTCCGGGGCCTACGGCCGCGCAATGTTCTCTTGCTAATGAGTTTTGCTTATAATACAAGTGAATAAAAATTGAACGAAAGTAGTTGACAAAACATTCATAAATTTTATTCAACTTTTAAGGTATTTTACCGTTTATTTAGATTTAAATGTCGGAT
>JAWWEA010000119.1:8203301-8213975 GCA_035222095.1 Andricus quercuspetiolicola | reverse complement strand
ATAAATAATGTATATGTAATTATTATATTATTATTATACTATTAAGCCATACACCATTAGGTCATAAGGTCCCGAAAAAACCCCGTAATTCAAAAATTCGCTTTTGCGAGTTTTTGGCACTAGTTATAATTTTCTTACGATTTTTCGAATGCAGATTGTTTCTAGCACATGAAATATTACTTTCTACTGATAATCAAGGCAATAACAAATTAAAATGAGAATAGATAATTTTTCAATTAGTTTATTATTATTTTTAATAATATTCTCTTAGAGTAATGCTAGAAAGTAGCGGATATTTCTAAAATTTTCGATTTTGGATCCACTTTCAAATTATAATGAGATAATAATTAATTAATGTTAAGAAGTTGAAACAATTGATTATTTTTTTAAATAACATTCTCTTCTCACAAAATCATGGAAAATTATAAAAAGATTTTCACTATTGTTTGCTGGAACTTCCTAATTTGTATCATAATGCTCATATTTTTAAGAAAAAACGAATTTTCAGTCAGTGCACAGCTTCTTTTGACTTCGCAGCTTTTGAGTACCAAGAATATCCATATTTTCATCAAATATAAAATAATTTCACATGGACAGAGAAAATGACAAATATAATTAATAATAATCACTATTATTATTTTTAAATAGATGAAATTTTTAGAGATGTAAGTAAGGACTTAGGTATCTGATGATTTTATAGATTCTGCCGTTTATAGTCAAAAAAATAGTAATGACGTTTTTTTTTGTTTACACTTCTAAGTTATAGCACACCTTACGATAATTTTGAACTCAAAAACAAACAAAAAAATTGCCCAGAACCTTTTTGATAAAACTCTATTTGCTATTTTTGCAAAGGAGGCAATCAACCTATTTCTATGAAAATAATAAATTAAAACTTTACTGGCTCGAAAAGTTTTCTTGATCATCTAAAATAGGAAATGTAGAATCAGGTTTTTGGGGATGGAAACCGCCCTCGAAAATTGGGGTTATGAATATAAAGTTAATCGTTTCTCATAAAGCAGCGGTATCCTTCACAATCAAACGAACTGAAAAAGTTTTCTCACAATGAAAGTTCAAAAATGTGCTTTTCTTAAATTTTTCGAAAAATTTTGAGGGGGTGAACTACCTCAAAATTATTTTTGATCACACAAATATTGCCGAACAGTAGTGAATTTAAGCCGAAAAATTTGTAAAAGAACATATGTTGCTCGCGTTAATTAAATAAGGTTTACCTGTTCTTGAATTTTCACAAAAAATTATTTTCTAGAGGGTAACCACTCTCAAGTACATTTTATTATTTTTATCTAAAACAAAGCAGCTTTTTAAAACAAAACCAATCAGAAAAACTTCCGTGCAATAAAAGATACAGAATATGATATTTTTCACAACATTTTTAGGGGGGTGAACTACCCAAAGATTAATTTTGATGACAAAAAAATTGCCAAGCAGGAGTAAATTCAGAAGTATGATAATGCTTGCTTGTCTTATAAATTTATTTGTTATACTCATGTTCACATTTTTCTAAAAGATAAATATATTCTGTAGTATAAAGCATTTAAAATATACATGTACTCAAATCACAATTGAAACGAATGCTTCCCAATGTAAGGCCTACTTCTGATGATTTAAAATTATGTAGTGGAATTTCCTTAATTTTATGGAAACATGCCAATACTGAACCGCACTTATTGTGATTTTGTGTGATCAAAAAAAAATTTTGGGGTAGATCAACACCGTAAAAATTATTCGAAAAATTTGAGAAAATCACATCTTTTATATTTCACTATAAAAAAATTTTTCTAACTGGTTTTGTTCGAAAAAGCAACTTTATTTTAAAGAAACATAATAAAACGTACTTAAGAGTAGTTTCCCCCTGGAAAGAAATTTTTCCTGAAAATGCCAAAATACGTAAACTTAATTTAATTATCACGAGCATCATATCTTTTTCCAAATTTTTCGGCCTGAATTTGCTACTGTTCGGCAATTATTTTTGTGATAAAAAATAATTTCGGAATAGTTGACCCTCTAAAAACATTTCGAAAATTTTTTTAAAAATCTCATTTTTGGTATCTCATTGTGCGGAAATTTTTCCAATTGGTTTTATTTTAAAAAGCAGCTTTATTTTAAAGAAACTCCATAAAATGCACTTAAGGGTGGTTAGCCTCACAGGAAATAATTTTTTGTGAAAACGCCAAAACACAACCTTTATTTACTTATCGCGGTCAACAAATATTTTTTCCAAATTTTTTCACCTGAATTTATTCCTGCATGTCAATTTTTGTTTAATCAAAAATAATTTTGGGGTAGTTCGCCCCCCTAAAAATGTTTCGATATATTTTTAAATATCATATATTTGCTCTCTCGTTGTGAGAAAATTTTTCCAGTTGGTTTTATTGTGAGACATACTGCTGCTATATGAGAAACGATTAACTGCGTATTTAAACCCCCATTTTCGGGAGTGGTATTCACTTCCAAAAACCTGATTTGGGCAGATGGAAAAAACACGTTTTGCTTAATTTTTCGAGTACTACAACATATGTCAGAATGGAGAAAATCGGAGGTGGCTTCCTTTAAGTTTTGAGTAGGTCTAAAAAAAAAGCTCTATCGCTGATGACATCAAGATTCTGGACTTCTTGAAATTTTATGAAATTTTGATGAATATGAATTTTTATATTAAATTTCTCGTTTTACAAAATAAATCACTGGATAAAATAAAGTAAACTTGATTTGAAATAAATCTGAAAAAAGTCCATATCCAGAAAAATATTGAAATAATCTGTAGATTAAAAAATTCTGCTTCTTTAAAATATCAGCATTTTAAATATTTATTCTAGTCCGTTAAAAAAGCTCAAAATCTTTTTCTTTCACTTTCAATTTATTTATTTTGGAAACTTTTTAAAAATCATTTAAAACTGATCCTAAAATCTTTGGAAATCCCCGTTAAAATAGCTTAAAATCTTAAAAATATTAGCAAATGCCATAAATCCTTTGGAATGACTTGTGATCCTATTGATTATTCTAAATTTGATTAAATTATTTAAAATCTCTTGAAATCCTTAAAAATTCCTGGAGATTCAATAAAGTCCATTACATCTTGTCAAGTTTCTTTAAATACAGTGAAGTCCCTTGAAATTTCCTTTTATCTTACTTATTTTTATGTTCTTTAGAAATACTTTTAAAGTGATCCTAAATCTTTGAAAATCCCACAAAATACTTTGAAATCCTTCAAGATTTTCGTAAACCCTTGAGATTCTTAGTACTCTGCTAAAATAGCTTAAAATCTTTCTAATATTTTAAAATGCCATAAATCTTTTGAAATAATTTGAGGTCCTATAAGATATCCTAAATACTGTTGAATTCTTTGAAATCCTTGAAAACTCCTGGAGATTCAATATAATCCTTTAAATCCTATCAGATTTCTTGAAATACCTTAAAATGCCTTGAAATTTCATTTCGTTTTATTAATTTTTGAATTATTCTAGAAATCATTTAAAATTGATCCTGAAATCTTTGGAAATCCCACAAAACTATTTCAAATGCCCTAAAATTTTTGTGCACTCTTGAGATTCTTTGTAATCAGTTAAAATAGCCCAAAGTCTTTAAGATATTTACAAATTCCATGTATCCTTTGAAATGATTTGAGATCCAATTGGACACCCTAAATCTTGTTAAATTCTTTCGAATCCCTTGAAATCATTAAAAATCCCTGGAGATTAAATATAATACTTTTAGTTCTGTCAAATTTCTTGAAAGACCTTAAAATCCCTTGAAGTTTCATTTTATTGTATTAATTTTTAATGTATTCGGAAAATTTTTTAAAATTGATCATACAATCTTTGGAAATCCCACAAAACTTTTTGAAATCCCTTGAAATTTTTGTAATCTCCTGAAATTCTTTGTAATTTTTTCAACTAGTTTTAAGTTCTTAAAATGTTTAAAAATGCCACAAATTCTTTCAAAAGGTTCGAATTGCGGTAAGATTATTAGATTAGAGTTAGAACCATGTTGTTTTTTCAATTTTGCAGATCATTTTATCTAATTTTATTCATGATGTTTCGAATTTCATCCATAACCCACAAAGTAAAAAATATTTCACCAAATATAAAATTTTCGACAAATAATTAACTGAAAAAAGATTCTGCAGGACATATTTTCGAAGCTATTAGTGATATGATGTTTTTTGCAGTTGTTTGGGAATCTCATCTAGTACTTTCTTCATTATAAAAATAAATTTTAGGCTGTACCCGTAACATTTTTTGGTCCCTAATTTTGCAGGGTTCAGGTAAATAAAATTTCGAATGTATGACTTTTCTTTCAAGTAATATGCATAAGAAAGTTATGTAAAATGAAGGAAAAATTACATTTTTTTAAAAATAACCCTATCAATTTTTTTAAAATTTGAATTCTGAAATAATCGGGAGCCATAGAAACAAATTCAGAAAACCTGGACAAACAAGCTGATTTTAGTTCAAATTGTTTTAAGCCACGCATGAGTGTTGCAAAACTTGTAAATAGGTTATGGTTACGTCACATAGACAACATAAGGTATTGAGATCTACTGCTCGAAAATAGAAAAATGAAAATGATTTACACACCCAATCAGATTTTTCATACTTTGTTCACGTTAAAGATAACCTTCCTCTAAGGTAAATGTCGCAGTAATTGTGACTCCAATTATCTTGCTTTTTACATTCTGATTTGAATTAATTAAAATACCGTGTAATATTATAACATGTTGCAAAAGCTTTTATTTTTTTCCATACTTTCATACATTTTACAGTTTAAAACAATAGAAATATTCGCTATCATTTTCAATGATATGAATTGAAGAATAATTCAACAAATTCAAAAATTTGAAAAATTATATCATTTCAAGCAATTTTAGGCTAAAAACATTAACTTATACATTGAAACTTGTCTTGAAATCTTTTTAAATATTCTCTTAAAAATTTGGTTTAAAAAAGTCATGTAAAAATATTTCAGGAATCTAATAATGATTTTATTCCCTTGGAACTCCAATTTTTCCTAAAATTTCTTGAAAGCACTGCAAAAGTGAAGAAATTATTTTAAAACCATCCAGGTTCTTCTTTGAAAATTTTCGAAATCTTATTAAATATTCTTTTAAATTTAATTTTGAAAAATCCACATTGTGTTTCGAATGTTTTGAAATCTTTTCACGCTTTGAATTATTTCGAAATATTTTCAAAATATCTAAATATATTTCAACTTACTCAATTATTTTCCAAATTACTGATTGTTCAATTTTCATTTATCATTCACAATTTTTAAAAATCTTTTTACATTTATTCTCTTAGAATTAATTTTTTAAAAATAAAAAACGTTTTTAATCCTTCCAGAAAGCTTAAGAAAATATTTTTGTTTTCATAAAACCTTTAAAGATCCTTGAAAAGCTTCAAAATTTTATATCGAAATCTTGAAAAATCTAATTTTAGTTTTTTATTTTTCAAAATCTTTTCCGTTTTGAAATTAAGTTTGGATCTTCTCTAAACTATCTTCTAAACTAACTCAAATTTTGTTCAAATTGATAATTGATCAATTGTTATTCAAGCATCAAAATTCAATAATTTGACTTACATGTTAAAAATTTGTTAAATAGAAGAACTAAAATTGAAATAAACGTTAATAAATTAATAATAATAATAATATTATTAATAAACGTTCAAAGTTTTAATTTAATACTCTGAAATATAAACGATACAAGGCTTTATATTTTAAATAATTCAGCTTATAATTATTCAGTTTTCAATATTTGATTTATAATTGATCATTCTTAATAAAAAGTAAAACGTTGCTAAATATTTAAAAGAATGTCTTTCTTAATTAGAAAATTCCAAAATAAATGGGATAAAAATGGAATATTTTAGATTGAAAGAATATTTTAATAGGATTTGGAATTGAATAAGAGCGTTTAATTCTTGAAATTATTTTTAAATCAAGAATAGTTTATAAAATTCCATTTAGTTAAATGTTTAATTTAGAAAATTAATTTTCAATAAAGAGACTAATTTTCCACCAGAGAAATGAATTTTCATCTAGAAAAATTAATGTTCTATTAAAAAAAAATTTTAACAAAAGACATGAATTTTGAACCAAGTATCTTATTTTTTAATGGGATTCTCAACCTAATACTTGAAGTTTCAACCAGAAAAAATGAATTAGTCACCAAGAAGAATTTATACCACAAAATACAAAGTTTTAACAAAATACAGAAATCTTCACACAAATAGTTGAATTTTTAACTGAAGAAGATAAATGTCCAACCAAACATTGAATAGTTAAATTTTCAGTTGAAAAACAAATAATTTTTAATAAAAAAAGCTAATTTTTAAGATAAAGCAATGAACTTCGAACCAAAAATATTAATTTTTTACCAAAAACAGATTAATTTTCAAAAAGTAGATGAACTTTCGGCCAAAACGGCGAATCAGTCATCAGGAAGATTAATTTTCTACCGTAAAAGACAAAGTTTCAACAAAATACAAAATTTTTCAATCGAATAGTTGAATTTTTAACGAAAGAAGATAAATGTTTAACGAAAAATAGAATGAAAAGCTTTTCAGTTGAAGTAATATTTTTTAAAAAAAATCTTAACAAAATATTCAAATTTTGAAGAAAAAAAGAAAAGATTTTTCAACTAAAATGATGACTCACTAAACAAAAAAATGCATTTTTAACAAAGTAGTTTCACTTTTAGCTAAGTAGTTGAATTTTAAACCAAAAAAGGTTTGTCAGTCGCTATTCACGATTAGCGATTCAAATTTCTGAAATTCTTTGAAATCCCTCAACTCCATTATATAAATTCCTTGAAATCCACTAAAATATAAAGTCCTTTGAAATACCGTAAAATTATATGAAATTTGATGATTTCTTTCAATATCTTAAGAATCACTCAAAGTCTTAGAAATAATATTTAATCCCTTAATTAACTCTTGTACAATCTCTTGGAATGACGTAAAATTTTTTAAATTTCCTTAAAATGTTTAAAGCTTTGGAAATTTCTTAAAATGATTAAAACCGTCAAAAATTCTATGAATTCTCTTGGAACCTATTGAAATCTTTTTAAATCACTGAAAATCTATCCAGTGATTTGAAGTCTTTTACGAAAATTGGTTAGAAAAAAAAATAATAAATAAATAATATGTCCATTTTTTTAAACCGAAGGGATTTGAAGAAAAGAAGCTCGGCTTTTTTTAGGCAAGGAAAAATTTCAAGGAATCTCAAAGAGTATTGAGGGCATACTACCGTAAAACACTAATTTCTACATTAAAAAAATTATTTAGTGCTATATATAATAATATTGAAGAAGTTATAAAAATGGAGAACGTGAAGAATAGAAAAATTCAATGAACTAAGGCAATAGTATTACATTCTTAACTCTATTGAAATAATAAGAAGGTCATATTGTAAAATTCTGAACGTGAGGCAACCTGTATCCAATGTCAAAACCTTACCTTCAGATTGTTTGAACAAAGTTTGGAAAAAAAAGAATGATTATAATCTTAAAATTATAATGGATCCATATAGGATCATTGTGGATCAACATGGATCAATATATTATTATGCAAATGCAGGATCCTCATGCGCTATATTTTAACAGAACTCTGTTTTCGATTTTCAATATTTTTTTATCAGTCGTATATTTTCCATAGATGATTGAAATTATTCAGCAACCTTTGTAGAAATTATTTGCCTTGAATAAGCTTCAGCCTGAAAAATTATGAACTAGCGTGCTACAGGAAGGTTATTTTAATTGTATAGCTTTTTTCCTTATGCAAAAGATACTTTGAGGTCTCCCTAAATCACAATTAGTAAAATTTAACTAATTACTTAAAATATTTTACAGATTCGATAATCCGACTCTCTAAATCTGAACTAGGAGAAATGTAACTAATTAAAACAGTACTAAGGGTTTTAACTATAAAACAGTTTTTTTTAAAATTCATTTATTGAAATAGTAAAATATATTGTAACAGTCTCTCTTAAACTGAAAGAAAACAAATTTTTTTTAAAAATTCATTTATATAAAATGAATGTGGGTACTATAATATATTATATTAAATAAAATTACAGACGATCTAAATTACCAGGATTTTCGGTAAAAGTGTTGAATTTTCGACATAAGATATTAATTTTTATTTATATAATTGGAACTGAAATAATCTTTAAATAAATTTATTTATAACAAAATATAAACAACAGCTATGTCAACTTTCAACCGAATAGTTATATTTTTAACGAGAAGAAATAATTTCGAATCAATTAGTGGAATTATAAATTAAAAAAGGTGAATTTTCAATCAAAAATGTAATAGTTGAGTTTTTAGATAAAAAAGTTAGTTTATACAAAAAGAATTAATTTACAACTTCAACCAAAAAAGGTTGATTAAAAAGTTTGAAAAAGTTTTCAGAAAGTTTTTGGAAAGTTAAATAAAATGTTAATTTTCAACGAAATAGTTGAATTTCAAAATAATAAGGATAATTTTTGTACAAACTTGTTAATTTATCAAGCTCAAAGAAGAATTCTCTTCAGAGTACATGAATTTTTAACTAAGAAATATCAATGTTCAACCAAAAAAAAAAACCATTTTTATTTGAGAAAGTTAATTTTTAATTTAAAAAAGAAAACGAAATTTCAGCAAAATTAATTCTTTCTCAATTTTTCAATTTTTATTTTCAGTCAAAAAGTTGTTCTTTTTTGACCTGTGATGATAAATATTAGGAACATGATTTTATTGAGAAAATTTAATTACTAGCATAATTCTGATGGATATTTATGGTGTCCAATTGATTGCTATATGTTTGAAGGGTGAAAAAAACTTCAAACGTAAAATTGTTTGTTGTTTAATAACGATTATTCATTATTGTATTTCAATATTCTACCATTTCTTTAAACTTTAAACGCAGCATTTTTTTTATTGTAACAGCTATCATGTTCATATCTTAATTTAAAATGATCTCACTGCAATATTTTTAATATTTTTCATTCTAGGTCGGAAAGGGATGATTTTTTGGCTACAGAACGTGTAAATTCCTGTGGATTCCTGCATTTGTACTTTTTTTTTTGAATTCTTGTAGAAAATAGAAATTATAATGAAATAAAATAATACACAAGAAGTAATTTATGTAATTAATTGTATTTATTTGTAGATTCCTGTAAAAATGGTTTTAGTTTTTTGTTCTTTTTGTAAACATTTTTCCACCAGGGTAAGTAAAATTTAAATTTAAAAAAAATTTTGCATGACTGAAATTGCTACTTGATTTGTGATTTGTTATAATAGCAAAAATTATTGGAAAAAGTTTATTATATTTTTATAATTGAAGTTTCTTGTAGAAACTTATGTATTACATATCACACAGAAATTGTCAGCAAAGGGCAAGTCGAAACGTTAAAGCAAATTCTAAAAGTATTACTTGTAAAAATTTATATTTTTTTGTTCAAGTTTGCAAGTTTTCATTAAAAACTACCAGTTTTTACAACATAATTTTGAATAAAGTTTTCAAATATTTCAGCTTTAGTGAAATTTTTAATTTTTCGTAATGTTTTGTAATTTTCTACAATAAATTACGTAAAATTACATAAACTTTATGACGTCCAACACCAAAAATAGAAAACTGTAGAATTCTGTAGTTCTCTGTAGCACCTTGTAGATTTTTACAACAAAGTAAAAAAAATAATAATCAAAAGTTGTAAAAATTTTTGAATTGTAAAAACTTATGTTTTGTTGTTAATTTTTTTACTTTTCGACAAGAAAATACAAGAAAAAATTAGCAATGTACATAGTTTGAAAAAAATTACAGTTTTAAAAATTTTGTACTTTCTTATAAAAATTTTTTCCACCAGAATTGGTTCAAAATTCGACTTTTTCGTTTTAAACTTTATCTCGTTTTGATAAAAAATTCAATTTTTTTTAGTATGAAAATTCGCATTTTTTCGATTAATTTATCTGTCCATGACTTCAAATTTAAATCTTTTTTGGTTGAAACAATATAAACTATTATTATATTTTTCGCTGATTCATCTGTTTCAGTTGAAAATTCGTGTATTTTGTTAAAAATTCAACTATTTTGGTAGGAAGTTTAACCAGCTGGTTTTCAAATAACGGCAATTTTTGTGCGAATTCAATTCTTATTTTGGTGAAAAGTTTTTTTTTGTTTTGGAAATTCATCTCTTTTGGTAATGAAATTTTTGTTTAAAAATTTAAATATTTTGTTTCAAATTCGTTCCCTTGTGTAGAAAATCCAAATATTTTGGTAGGAAGTTCAACGATTTGGTTAAACATTAATTTTTCTGTTCGAAACTTAACTCTTTTATTGGAAATTGGTCTTTTTGGTTTATAAATGGTGCCAAGCATTAACTTTTTTGTGCAAATTCATATTTTTGGTATGGTAATTCAACACTTTGCAATCTGCTGAAGTAAATATATATTAATAATTATTAGCTAATATACAAAAGAGTTTTCAATTTGAAGTTAAAAACATTACTAAAAATCATGTTTAAAAAATGATTGTGTGCAAAATTTAAATATATAAACTATTAAAATTTAACTTTTATATTATGTTTTTATGTAGCTTTGTTAATATATATAATTTAAATAAAAGGTTAAACAACCACCGCAGGGTCCCACTGGGAGCAGCTGTCATATAAAAATGACAC
>JAWWEA010000119.1:8177225-8188299 GCA_035222095.1 Andricus quercuspetiolicola | reverse complement strand
ATTTTTTTGGACAAAAGCCCGGGGGAACTGGATCCGATTTACCACAAGTCTGATTTTGTTCACCCGGGTTTTGTCCACAAAAATTAAAATTTGAAAAAATTGAATTCGGAGATGCTATAAAATAGTATAACGGACACCCCAGAACTCTCTTTTTGAGGGATAATAACAAAAAATTTTATTCTGCTAAAGCTCGGGAGAATTGTAACACACATAACCTCAAAATACACACAGATTAGTCAAATTTAGCAAAATAATTTTTTTAATTATCCCACAAGAAAAGAGTTCGTGGACGTCCGTTAGCATGTTCGCTATCATTCCCAAAAATTTTAAGACAAAATATTTATTACTGTAGGAAAAAAGCCGGGGGAACCTAAGTATCACATGCCCTTAAGAAAAATGAAAATGAGGAAGCACTGTGTAAAAGTGAGCCTGGGAAAGAAAGGTGTGATAAAAAGTGTCAATTTTATGAAAAAATTTGGAATGATGATTTGAGGAAGATCATTCTGTTATTTCAAAACACTAGTTAATTAGTAGAAAGAATTGAGGAAGAGTAAGAAGAGTAGGAAAATGAGATGGTATGAGGATATCGAGGAATAGAAGGAAGATGAGAAAAATAAGAAGGGCAAAGAATACTGTATCAGGAATGGCAGGGGAAGAATATGAGGAAAAAGAGAAGGAGGAGAAAAAGCGGGAAAAGTATACGGAAAAGAATGTAGGTAATGAGAAGGAAGATGAAAGATAAGTAAGAGGCAGCAAAGAAAGAGGGATAAGATTAAGTAGTTGAAGAAGGGATTGAAGTATTAGGGGAAAGGAGACAAAAGATAAGCATGATGAGGGACCGGGAGAATGAAAACCTTATATAGGAAGAGGAAGTGGAGAAGAAGTGGGAGAAGTATTAGATGAAGTAAAAGGAGAAGAAGGACATGGAATATTAAAGAGGATTAAGAGGAGGAGAGAAAAAAGGAATATGATAAATGAGCTAGAGGAAGAAGGAAAAGACTATGTAGAGGAACAGAAGGAGGATGAGGAGAAACTTAATTAGAAAAAGAAATGATACAGTAGGAAAGTGAAGAAGAGACGAACAGGAGGAAGAAGCAGAGGAGGTGGACAAGGAGAATTTTAAAGTATAAAAGAAATATGAGAAAGGGAGGGAAGAGATTCAATACAAAAAATGAATAATGTAAGCTCTAAAATTAAATTTCATATTACAGAAACCGATTTAAAATTTGTTTTATCATCTCTAATATTAGAAACGATTTCAAAAATACAAAAAATCTTTTCTCTGCAATTTCCTGTTACTATCATTATCTGGGAAACAAAGATTGACACTAACTTGCATATGAAAGGAGAATCACAAGCCTGCATGATGTGTTTTTCATTCAGCACGTGTTCCTGTTGTTGTTGGTCGACCATGACCTTCTTTTTCAATTTCTTGAGAGCAAAACTTTTCTCTGGATCTTTTTCAGGAACAACGAGCTCTACTCGACCGAATCCTCCAACTCCCAAGGTACCTTTTGTTCGAAGATCGCCTAGAGTTAAATCTGCATATTCATTGGTCCACTTTTTGGGTGTCAAGGACCTTTTCTGTTTTTCGTACTCTGCTAACCAGTCTTTATTGCGAATCTCGTCAAGGCTTCCCAAGTAATTGAGGAATGATCTAAAATTGGGAAAATGTGATAAAAAGATTACAAATTTACATTCAATATTAATTTAAATAATTACGTTCTGTCCAGAGTAAGACACTCCACTGGTGCAAGAGCAATCGCATTAGCGTGTCTACGATTATCACCCTCGTCATCATAAAGTGCTTTTTCCCCAAAATATTGCCCTTTTCCAAGAACCACTAATTCTTCTTCTCCACCGTAATCGGTGTCTTTTGTTATCCTAACATTTCCGCCACTTATGATGTAAAATTTATCACCTTTCTCGCCCTGTCGAACTATTCTAGCTTCCGCAGGAAAGAATTCCTAAAAAATGTAAAAATTGTTATTTTAAAAATTGAAGTGATCTTTGATTAAATCAGAATCCAGAATAAATATCTACTTTTTTGAACTTTTTTAGTGTAAGAAAGATAATAGAAGCTTCCTATAATTTTTTAGATGATACTAATCAAAATGCACAATAAAATTTATATATTTTTGAACTTATTTCCAATTTTAATTTCAATATTTAGGGAGACTTACGACTCTTAATAAGTCTGAGATTTTTGCCAGTATTTGTTCTTTTGGTTCTGGAAGCTTTTGAAGAACGGAGACTTGTCTGAGGAATCGTACATTTCCCTCTAATCGTTCTTGGGCACTTCTTATCATCACAGTCAGAAAACCAGATCTATCCAGTACCCATACCTTTCCACCTTTCTTCACTAGGACAGAAAAATTTATTTTTTTAGATTTGTTAATTTTTCAATCCTAGTGTTACCAATATTTTCATCAAGAACATTTTTTCTGATGGAAAGTTATTTTTAATTGATATTTATAGCAATATAAATTTATTTTATGAGAGATATGAAATTATTACCGCTTATAGATCGCAGTCTCTTAGTATTGTACAAAAGTGCTAGTTCTCCAAAGGCGACACCAGGTCCAAAACTCCTTTGGAATTTACTACCTTCGTATATATCGAACTCGCCCTCAGCAGATACATAAAGATGAGAACCTAATTAAGAAACATATTTTTATTCAAATTAATGATAATTAATCATTATTATGCATTTATATATAATATAAAGCATGATATAAAGTGTTACAAAATAAATAGAAATAATCGAATTTAATTATTCAATCAAATTTTGTTTTGCATTAAAATTAAAAAAAAATACTAACCAATATCGCCTTCGCAGATTACCAGAGTATTTGGTGGTATTTGCTTTGGATACATGGCCGAGACAAGAGCTTCCACCTGGTTTTCTTCGAGGTTACCCAGAAACTCATTTTCCAAAATAGCCCTTTTGATTTGTTCCCTCGACCTGTTTTTTATTTATTATGAATTTTCCAATCTACTTATATGTTTGTTAGAGCGAAGTGAACATACAAAATTATCGAATCAAAAGTGAAAACCGTTATTGTTTACCAAACCAAATAAATTTTGGATCAAAATTTTCATTTTTTGTACGTAAATTCGACAAATTTCATTATTTTTTCTAATAATTTTTTTATGATAAAATTTATTTACCTATCATCTTTTTCATAGATAGGTGTTGGTGCAGAGGGAGGTGTTGGTGTCCTGCCAATGACACCACCTCTTGGATTACTTTGGGGTTGTTCCCATTCTGGCGTTGGGGGAGGTGATGAAAGTCGATCGTCTTGATTTTCAATTTCATCATCATCATGATGAATATATATGGAGGGGGGCGAAGGAGCACGATTTTTAATTTTTGTCTGTGAAGGTGGTCCAGTTCCATTCAAAACACTGGATCCTGGGTGTGATCTTATCTGAAGTTGAAATTTTTCGGAAGGAATAAGTACCAGTTTGGCAAATGTTTTTCAAACCATATTTTTATTCGATTCTTTATTTTATTTATTTATGCATTTTTAAAATATATTCACTTAATAAATGTTTATTTGTTATTTACTTTCATTTTTTAAATTATTTTTTAGGTATAATAATAGAATATTGGTAGTATAATTATAAGGCATTAAACTTTCAAGTCTTGAAAATGAAAAAATCTGAAAATTCTTTCTGAAAGTCTAAAATCATTCAAATTTAAAACATTATTTTTCTGAACAATTGCAAACAAACGTTTTAAATTTGTAAGTTCTCAATTCACAGATCTTCAAATAATGACGTTGGAGATTTGAAATTTCATTTGTATCAAAATTATAAAGTACTCTCTCTAAATCTGTATTAGTAAACACTCATTGCGATTTACTAAACGTATTCCAATTACTAAATCTTAGTAACATACAAATTAGTCGCTTTTACTCATAGTCAATAAAAAATAAAGATTTTGTTGAGTCCCATTTTATAATATTTTTGGAATTGCTGAATGTGTAATTGATGAATTTTTTTCAGATATGAAAAGATATTGAAGCAGCGCACAGTGGGACAAAAAAAGTCTCCGGACAAATTAGTCTAGACCTTACAATTTTGATCTGAAATTTGACATTTTTAATTCTTTTTTGTAAGCGATCCAATTTTTCGCAACCACTTATATTTATGTAAAACATCATAATAACAGTGAAAAAACTCCTTACAAATAATATGCAGTAGGCATTTTTAAAAAATTGTTTATTTTGATATTAATAAATTAATGAGTGAAAATGTTACTTCAAGATTAAAAATACTTCAAGACTTCATTTTTAATTTTTTGTTGAGGACATACCTAAAAAATGCTCAGGTGTCATTAAAAATGACCAGAGGTAATTACTAATTTTATAAACAAATTTAATACAGAAATGTATAGCTTAGCCATTTCACACTCTAAATAATTTGTTCCTTTTACAAAATTAGTCAAAAAATTTTCAGCAATAAATATGTATGATTTTTTAATTCCTGATAAAAATTGTTAATTGTTTAAATTAATTTGATAAAAAGATACAGGTTTTCATTAATTTTCAACCCCCAGATTTCGTTTTAAACGGGATCAATTTTTAACAACTAGGGAAAATTATTTACTTCTAATACTTTATCAACCTATAATGCTCGTTTAATTTATAAACAATGTTATAAATAAAACTCACAACTTGACTTCCTGACAACAAATGGATTTATTTTTTATTATGAAATCGACTGCCAGTGACTCAGAAGGGACTTTATTTATTAGGAGACTTTGTCAGGCGACAATATTTGTTATTCATTTGAAAAATATTTATAAAAAATTAAGGTGAAATTTAAATTGTCTAAACATACGGTTGCTCGCTCTTCAAAACAGACAAAATCGCGAATTTTTTAGTAAAATTGTTTATAACAAAAAAAATAATTGTGGGTCATTGATAAAATAACGTAAGAAAAGTATTTGACGACAATCTGTATTTGTTTATAAAATTTATTTAAATTAATAACAAATTATGTCAACTGACAAAGTCTCCTCATAAATAGGGTCCTTTCTGAGTCATTGTCAGTCAATTTCTAAAAAAAAACTACATCCATTTATTGACAAGTTGTCAATTTGTGCATTTTTTAATAAAATAAACAATTATTAGTGTTTGATAAAGTATCATAAGCGAGGAGTTTTTGCAAGTAATTGAAAATTGATTCCGTTGAATAAACGAAATCTGCCGGTTGAAAAGTGACGAAAATCTGTATTTGTTTGATCAATTTATTTAAACAATTAACAATTGTTATCAGATATTGCAAAAATCGTACATATTATTTATTTCCGACAAAATTTTTTCATCAATTTGTTTAAGAAATGAAGTCTTTAGAGAGGGAAATGGTTATTAAATTTATTTATAACATTAACAATTACTTTCGATTTTTCAAATGGTAACTGAGCGTTGTTCTTATGTATATCACTAACAAAAAATTGAAAAATAAAGTCTCCAAGTGTTTTTAATCCTAAAGTAGCACTTTCACTCATTACCATGATAACATAAAAATAAACCAATTTTTTTTAGGTGTAACCTACTGGATATTATTTCTAAGGAGTATATTTACGGATTTCATGATGTTTTATATGAATATAAGTAGTTGAAAAAATTGGGATAGTTTATAAAAAAAATTTCAACTTTGTTCTCAAATAAAAAATTAAATAACCGGCTCCCACGAATCTCTTCGAAATTCAGTTAATTTGAAATTGGATAAAGAATTGTAAGCTCTAGACTAATTTTTCAAAACAAAAAAAAAAACTTTTTTTGTCCCACTGCGGCAGCGGTCCTGGGCATTTTAAGTAATTTTAGATCATACAAAAAATAACATTTTTAGCAGGTGAGGTAGAATGATATAGGAAGTAAGAGCTGAAATAGAATATTAGTGTACCCATCCTAATCCTGATTAGAAATTATTAGTACCAGCTTGAAATTAGTACGATTTTTTAGCTAGTGCAGAAGATTAGTACGAAGAATTTTAGTATTATTAAAAGTCGTATTCGAATTACGTGATGAATTAACGTAAGCTTAGATGCTAAGATGCTATCAGCTGCATTTTGCAGATGCACCGAAATTGTAGAATTTTACTCACAACACTGATATAGAATTCTGATTCACCGGAATGCTTGTAGCTCATTGCGACGGGTTCTCTTGTACTTCCGTTCTGCAATTGGTTTATTTTTGTTTTCTTCCAATATTGGAATTAAGAAAAAAATAAAATACGTTTTTATAAAAAATGTAATGTTCAGTTAAAATCATAGACCCAATGACAAGGCTCTATCACGGGTCATGCTTGTTGAGAGGTTCTATCTCGGAAGTCCGAATGACAAAGTTCTAGCTCGGTGGAAAAATTTAAAAGCTTGCAAATTACCATACGAATTTTATATAGCATCATCGTTCTCTTCCAGATAGAACCTTTCTTTTTGTACGCCATGAGAGAGAACCTTGTTATTTGGACACGTCGAAATACATCTAGTTACTGTTTACAAAGGCCAAATCGACAGCTACTTGAATAAAGAGAGTTGTTTTAATATCATATTTTTTCATTAAAATCGTGAAACTACCGAAAAATTAAACGCTGAATTAAAAATTTTAGTTTCTTACAAAATAAATTGTATTAATTTTTTGTAGTGTTTCTATGTAATTGTAATACCGTATTGTACAATTTTATTTGCCTTCATCTCATTTTTTTTATTTACAAATTTTTGCAGTTCTTACCATTGGAAATGAAAAATACTTACAATGTGGTAACTGCTTGAAGAAATCGATTCTTCATTGCTGGGTAGGGGAGTTAGGTTAATACTACCCCGTTGGCTCAAGATACTTGGTCGCGGGAAGCACGAGAACATCATGTTTTCGTCCAGAACATCTCAAAATTCAATTTCTTTATCGCCTAAAATATAAATTTTGATTTAATTTGTATACATTTCTAAAACCTTTTGTGATTTACAATAAATAAAATTAAGGCAGTGAAGTATGAGTTAATTACAAAGTATTTATTATTTATTTACCAGTATCTAAAGTATCCCTTCGTTATTAATGAAGGAATACATTCATTTCATTTTTCATTTATTTATTTATGTACCATTCATCAGACAGAGAAATATTTGGTCCAGTCCAAAATTTAATTTTCGTTAATTATGTTTTATTGACATTGAATTAATTTTGTATGTAATATTTTCTTCTAATATTTTCGTATTTCTGAAAAGAAGCATTTTGTAATAAATGCGCTGAAGCTAAAATTAAATGTTCTCTTCTTTTTTTCTCAACAATTTTTTTTTCTCGACGAGTTTACCGTAATTCAGTGAGCATGTACCAAATATCGGGGTGTCTAGGCACTTCAAAAAAAAAAAAAAAGAAGAAGAAAAGAAAAAGCACATGCTGCGATTACTTCAGCGGTCACATCTTTATGTTAATGATATTTGATGCACAATATTGTGACTTGACGTCACACTTTATTTAGCATCTTCACACGAGTTAGTATGAGAAAATGTGTCGCATTACATTTTTTTCTAGAAAATTTTTTATTATTTTAAATTTCCTTACTATAAGTACCTGTTTACTTCTTTCATGAAATTTTTATCTGATGTAGTATTTTTCCTCTTTAATTTAAATGTAAATTCTATCCCAAAAGACAAAACTGTTTACAATTAGGAAAAATAATTCTAATATTATAGTAAACATATTCAACATTCAATTACACTAATTAATTCTTATTTGATATAATTATATATAACTATCCTGTAATTAAAAATTTTAAACAATATTCTTATATCGCTTATTTGAAAAAAATTAAAAAACACGAATTATAAATTGAAATTTATTTCATTTTAAAATACTTTTAATCACAATGACTGCTCTACTTTTTGGGAGACTTTTAATTTACGAAGTGATTCAAGGTGGACTTGGTTACATTGTTCAGATAAGGTAGATTTGTTCGCAAACAGTAACGTTCTGTTCTCCAAGGTAACTACCGAGGCACCACGTGTATCAACAGTATTAATTATTCTTATCATTTATAAAAGACGAAACATTTTTTTTCGTGTTCCCATTATCTCGAGTTACACTCTACTTAAGTTGCAAAATACAAGCCATAAAATATTTAACAGTAAAACTCATATAATAATAACAATAAACTTCTCCTGCCTTTAGATTTCAGAATCTCTCGTTTATTATTAACTTTTTGACGCAATATCTGATAAAAAGTTCAAATATATTCGCAAACACGAACTAGTGTTGTTAGAAAAGACATTTTCAAGTATCTTTTGTTTAGGAACAAAACATCAATAAATTCTAATTTGTAAAAACGAATACTCTCTTTTTTTAAAATACGGTCCAGAAATGTATTAAAAAAATCACTAGGCAGTTTCGTTGAGATTTCTAAGAATGATTAGCTTTAGAATTTTTTCATTTAGGAATTTTTAATTGGTTTATGGTCTGTAAAAGAACCATTTTTTTGTACTTTGGGAACATGTTTTCCATCAATAAAATTATAAAATACAGGAATTTAATTTCTAAATCTGAAGCTTGATTTTTGAAAAAAACATACCATCCGCCTCTATTATGTGTATTAAAAGTGGTTTGAATATAAATCGATTCATATTATTCTCATATTTCTAGTTAATTATTTTTTTTTTAATAAGACTGTGGCTACGTGTACCGCAATTTCGGTACGTATAGCTGGATTTTTTCGGTACACGTAGACACTTCCTTTAAATAAATCAATGAATAGAATGTAAATGTAAATCAACTCTGCTATTGATTACTCGAAGGAAGTTCCCAAAATAGCCTTTTCTTTTCTTCTCTTATTAGTAATAAATTCTAAAATCACTTACGCAACTTTATCAGAGAAATAATAGAAGTAATGGCAGATTAAGTTTTATTCATAAAAGCCAAACAAAATTAAAACTATTGTTAAATCAGATTATCAATAAGAAAATCGTTAAATACCCAAAAAAAAACCTTAAAAATTTTTTTAAGTACAGTTTTAACGTTTTGTTAACTTAAATTTTTTACAATAATTGCATCTGAAAAGTGAAAAATGATAGATGTCTTAACATGATAAATTATTTTTATACAATAAAAGGCTGTAGAAACTGATTCGAGGTATGGAGAACAAGGTCGCTCAAGTCGGACCTTGTTGAGTGGATCAGTAATTGATACGCACATTTGATGAACGACTAGACAGCCACTTAATTTTCTACACCTCTATAAATTCATCTAAATTAAATACTTTTTCACTTCCATTTTCTCAACAGACAAGGTTTGTTGTTCAACTTTTGCAAAAAGTGATATTCTACAGTTTTAATTGCTTTTAAAATTTACGCTAATTGGGAACTTTTGACAGACATAGACGTAAGTAATTTAAGTTTTTAATTATATCTCTTCTTTAAAATGGAACAAAACAAAATATTTTAAAAAAAAACATCGGATCTCTATTTGTTACTGACAACAGAAAATCAGTTATAAGGTTAATCGATTAATTATTTAGAATTTTTTAATTTATAATAAAAATTTTTAAAAATGGAAAATGCTCTGTTTGTTCTAGGTTCAACAATGAATATATCTTTCTTTGAACATTAAAAGACCGTGGCTGTTAAGCACTGCAATTAAAATAGCGAGATAATCGTCGGGAGTCGCGACATGATATTCCGCGAAACCGCGACATTAAAAATCATTTTGAATCGTATAAGGACCATAAAGGTGTTGCCAACAAACAATTTATATCTTGTCTGAGAACGAATAAAAATCAGCTTTATTATCAGAAAATATTCCTTACAGAAATCTAATCAGCGAGGAAAAAATCGATTCAAATGAATCAATAAAAACAGATTTAATGTTTTTAGCAAGTTATTGACAGATTCAATAGGCATTTTTTCTCACAAATTAATACAGATTTTTTTATAAGTATTGTTAATGAGAAGAGGAAATAAATACAAAATTCTGTCTTAATTTTATTCTTCAAGACAATTTGTAAACAAGTTTTGTAATCATATGATATTTATTGTCTACTATGTAAAAAGTCATCTACTTATTAATTCGTAAAATACAACTTTAATTTATCCAGAAGATATTGTCTTCATTTATGATCTGTCTCCTAATGGTCATTCAGTCTATCAAATCAATCGATAAAAATCAATGTGATTCACATATTGGAATTATTGTCTCTCCGAATATAATCTAATTTTTTACTACAGCGGAAACGATTATATCTTTCATCCTGATATTAATGATGATAGACAATACTTTTAAAAAACTATTTACAAAAAATTCAACCTAATTTTAAGAAAAAGAACACATTTTTAATAATAATTATAAATAATTTTCAAAACTGTATTTTCGGCGAAGTCCTTGATTTATAAACTCACCCTTAAATTGAAAATCCACTTTCCCGAGATTCCACCACTACACGGCCGATTCGCACGCACGACTGATGCCTTGAATTCGATAAAGACGCAGAATTCTTATCTTTTTGATAACGCGACGACGCAGTGTCAACAGGCAGGTATGAACGCGGATCTTATCTTATAAAAAGATGAATAAAAGTCCTTTTATTTCGGATCCTGGTGCTCCAAATAGGATTTTAATTACTTAACTTTTACTTGTTTAATTTCATAATTACTTAGAGTCATGTTTATTAGCAATCAATTATTTTGGGCATTTAGTAATCTTAGCTTCAAAAAGACTTTGAGTATTTAATTCTTATCCATTATTCATTTGATTAAATTTTAAATTTCTGTTCTTAAATCATGGTTTTTTGATGAATTAATATTATAACTACCCCGAGTATTTTATTATTCGATATTTCTTATAAAGAATAATAGAATTACAGAGGTTACCAGATAATAGAAGAAACTATAAATAATAACATTAATCAAAATATTATTTAAAATACATATTTTCTCTAATTCATTGAAATTAATAATAAAAACAACTATCTTGTAGTAACAGGATATTCCAGAATATGACATTAATGTTCGCAGGTATCTTGGGGACAAAAAATTAACTTTCGAATAAAGGGCCTTCCTTTATTCAACTTTGAATTTTGA
>JAWWEA010000119.1:7526113-7540163 GCA_035222095.1 Andricus quercuspetiolicola | reverse complement strand
TTTAGCTTGTCTATTATTCAAGAAATCGAAAACGCTTCCTCTTTTTAATTTGTCTCATTTGAATTTGTCAGAATTTCCCCTTTCCCTTTTCCGTCTCGAAAAATCATCATGTTAAATTAAAAATTTGATTTGTCTGAGTTGTCATTGTATTTAACAAGTTTTTTGTATTATTTTGTAATATTTTGTTTTTTTTGGTAAATTTCTATTCTTAAATTGACCAAAATGAAAACTTTAGCTTGTCTATTATTCAAGAAATCGAAAACGCTTCCTCTTTTTAATTTGTCTCATTTGAATTTGTCAGAATTTCTCCTTTCCCTTTTCCGTCTCGAAAAATCATCATGTTAAATAAAAAATTTGGTTTGTCTGAGTTGTCATTGTATTTAACAAGTTTTTTGTATTATTTTGTAATATTGTGTTTTTTTGGTAAATTCCTGTTCTTCAATTGACCAAAATGAAAACTTTAATTTGTCTATTATTAACAAAATGGAAAATGCTTCCTCTTTTTAATTTGTCTCATTTGAATTTGTCAGAATTTCCCCTTTCCCTTTTCTATCTCGAACAATTGCCATTTTAAATAAAAAATTTGATTTGTCTGATTTGTCATCGTATTTAGAAATTTTTTTGTATTATTTTGTAATTTTGTACATTTCTTTTGTAAATTTCTATTCTTAAATTGACCAAAATGAAAACCTTAGTTTATCTATTACTTAAAAAATCAAAAATGATTCCTCTTTTCCATTTTTCTGATTTGAATTTGTCACAATTTCCCTTATTCCTTTCCCAGGTAAAAACAGTACCATTTTAAATACAAAGTTGGCGTTTAACTTCCTGCCAAGTGACATACATAATGAATTACTCGTCTTGACAGTACAGTAATTGAACAAGTGTATAGAATACTGTAGTTCATCTCAATGCGTCAGTGGTGCACTGAAATAAATTTCTTTACCTTAAATACTACAAACAAGGAATTCAAGTGGAAATAAATCATTTTTAAACATTCCAAATTTCGAAACAAAAATTTTCTAATACTCCTATCCTTACCAAATAAGGTAATTAATTATTAGGTAGCTTCAATGTGTAAATTTTCAGCACGAAGCAATTAGTCACGTAATTATTGCGCAGATGCTTTGTTGAGGGACGTATGTGTAAATGAATAGTTACGTCGTCTTTTCGAATGAGCGAATTTAGCGAGGTAGTGAAGAAGCGGGTAATGTGGCGCGCATAACATATGTCAATCGATACAAAGAAAAACATAATTAATAATGTAATGGAAAAATATTTATAATGCAGGTTAATATATTAGCTTTGCTTTATTGAGAGCAAAATATAAAAAATTATAAAAAATCTGATCTATATCAATGAAATGACTTACTTATTAGGTCTTACAGAAAAGTCTACGTGCGCCAACTTATCCTACATGCTGGGTAATGTGGCGCCTACTACTAATTTTATGTTTGCAAATGAAAAATAATTTCATAACAATCAATCATTAGCCGCTTGTGTATGGTATTGAAATAAGACTTCTATTTACAGAAGCTAACTAATTTTATCTACTTGTTACACAGAACATCCTCCGGAAATGTCAGAAAATAAATATTAACGAAGGTTTACTGCATTTTGAGAAAAATGGTATATGCTTCAATGGTTTTTTCGCGCAACTGTCATGATAGATCAGAATGAAAATTTCGCATATCGAAATTTCCAAATAATTAATTTTATTTCACCATAGAATGAATTTCTAAATGTTTCTAAACATTATTGATAGAAGACAACATTTAAATTGTAAATGATTGTTTAATATTGGGAAATAATTATGTACTTAACATTTTGCTACCACACTATAATTTTCAAACTTTTTTACATTTTCGAAGAGATAAGAAAAATTGGGTTATGGCAAAAACTTATTTTGAAGAATTCAAAAAAATTGGAAGCTTTTTAATAATTTTGAAAGATTTTGATTAAATTTTTTAAAAGATATCTGCGGGAATTTTGAATGTCTTAGGTTTAATTTTGAAAAAATAATTTTAAGTTTTGAAGATTTCAAAATGTGTTGACAAAAATATGGAAGATTTTAATTTTGCAGGATTAAAAAATTTTTTAGACAAGCTCAATTTTGCAGGGCATCGAGAAAATGAAAAAAATTCAGGTTCCTGAGAAAAATTAAAATGATTTCTTATTTTAAAAAATTGATTTTAAGAGAATATTCAACAAGATTGCAACAAATTTGAGAAGATTTTTAAAACTGCCAAAGGAGAATCTGAAAGATTTTAAAACAATTTTTTTAATTTTGCAGAATTGAAAAAAAAATTCACGAAAAGTTTGAATAATTTACAAATAAATATTAGAAGGTTAAACAATTCTGAAATGATTAAAAAAAGTATTTTCTTAAGATTCATGCAAACATTTTTTACGATTTTCTGTCTGGAAAAATGAATTTTAAGAGAAAATTGAAAAAGATTCCAAAAAATTTCAAAACATTTCCTTAAATTTCGAAGAAGAAAAGAAGATTTTAAAAAATGCAGGTTTTTTCAAAAGATTTCAAACCAAAACCTTAGAATCTTGAGAACAATTTTCAAAGGCTTGAAGTGAATAAAAAAATTTTCATAAGATTCCTAGGAAAATTTAGAAGATTTTAAGGGAATTTTTTTTATCATTTTAAATGATTTTTTTAAATTTTGAAGGCGAAATCGAGTCAACTTAAAATATTTTCAAAAATTTAAGAGGTTTTGAATCGATTTAAAATATTTTAAAACTTGGAAGCACTTCCGAAAATTTATTAGATATTTTTTATTTCTTCCAAGCTTCTAAAAGTCCTAAATATCTTTTTAAAAGCTCGAATTTTTCCTAATATTTTATAAAAACCTGTGAAATAAAATTTTTTTTCAATCTTCTAGATTCTTTTTTGACACATCCGGAATATTCAAAAATATTTTCTGATTTTCTTATGAATATTACCAAATTTATATTTATTTATCTTCAAAAACAAAATTTTAATTTCAATTAAAAACAGCTTAATTCAGCCAAAAATGACGAATAGTCAATAAATAGTTCAATCAACCAAAATAGAATAATTTTCAATTGAACAGTTGAATTTTTAACCAAAGAGATAAACTTTTAAGAAAATGATTAAACTTTATGCCAAAGAGATGAATCTTCAATTTTCAACAATATTAAAACACTTGAATTTTTAGTTAAAAAATAGTTGTCAACAAATTAGTTTAATTTTTTAACCGAAAACATAAATCTTCAACCAAAAAAAGGTGAGTTCTCGACAATAATAATAATAATAATAATAATAATAATGATACAACAAAAAAAAAGACTCTAATTTTAAATTAACACCAGTTACTAAATTCTGAATTTTTAACAAAACAGTTAAATTTTCAACCAAAAAGTATTTAAAAAAAATTATTTTCAACAAATAAGTTGAATTTTTAAGGTAAAGGTCGAATGGTTTAGAAAACCGTTTACATTGAAACCCGAAAAGGTATGCTTTCAACACAAAAATTATTTTCAACCAAGAAAGATGAATTTTAAATCCAAAAGGACCAATTATTTATTCAAACAAAACTGTTGAATTTTACACACAAAAAAGATGACATTTCAACAAAATACACATCTTTTTTTAACAAGATAGTTAAGCTTTCTATAACGTAATTACAGTTTCCACTAAATAGTAGAATTTATAACCAAAAGAGAAAAAGGGGAAGTTTCTTGAAAGCAGAGGAAAAAGAGGAATTCTTTGAAAGAGGGGTAAAGAGGAAAATAGGGAAAAGAGTGTCGAGTCTTTACTTAGATACTTGTAAAATAAAATCACTAATTTTCATATTTTCAAGCATTTCAAAAGATTGTAATTCACATTTATATTTTCGATATGTGATCTCACATTCTGCCTTACATACCACCTCCCTACATCTCATAAGATAAAACCTGTTGCCTTCCCCCACCTCCCTTGGAATTGCGCATTGCATTTGAATGGCCCCTAAACGTCTTTTTTGAATTTAATGACTTTATGTTCCACAATCGTTAGATGTGATTTTCACACTGACTGTCACTTCAGCAGTCCTAACGAGAACTTGTTAAAATTTTCGAGCTAAAATGAGATAAAGAAAAACAAATAAATATTGCAAACCTCGTATTGAAAACTTTAAAAAAAAAATTTGTCTGAGTCCATCCTCTTCACTTTCCAAAAAATTATATAGAGTAAAACTCTGAGATGGGGCCCCCTGATATAGTTCTTCCGAGAATTGACGCCGCGCCACAGGGATGGGTGAGAGGAGTTGCGGTGGATTGCGGTGCTCCCTCAGGCGTGACAGAACAGAGAGAGAAACAGGATAAAGACTAAATAGGAGAGAGAAAAAACAGTTCTGGTGGAACTATGTCGAGTTAGTTCCCGCCCACCGTCAGCCCCAAAACCGGCACAGTCTCAGAGTTTCACTGTATAAGGTGGAAATGGTCAATTTTTTATAATGATGATCAATTTATATTTATTTTATTAACAATATCTGCAGCAATCTAAAAATCATCTTCAGAGCAACCCAGTATAAACAATACTGTCACAGATGTCTGATTAAAAGCAGATTCACAAACCCAATAAAGAACTCAGTTCGAAATAGCAACAGTAAATCCATGCTGTCTCTTTCGATTACAAAAACGCGGAAAGCTCCACGACGGAAGTTGGTGTCATATCCAATCCGGAATCAATTCTCGTTGGTGGCGAAGCTCGTGGTTTTATTCGGAAATCGATCATGGTCTGGAAATATAAATCCAGAATTCGGAGGCGTTTCATCGAAGCCTCTCAGTTCGCGATACAGAAATTTCCCCCGGGTCGCCGTGTCGCGGAACGAGGAAACCGACGCGGCGGATGGTGGAATCTCCTTTGTTCGAAAAATCCGTACAGCACCAAACACAATTTACTTCACCATCGTTTGTGTGCTGCGTCACGGAGGGGTGAATTGGGAGGGAGTCAAGAGAGAGACAACACAATATTGAAAAAGCAAGGGGTGAAATGAGAAGGCCGATCGGAAAAGCTCCAACGCGTGACACAAAGGTTGGATAAGAGGCATTGGGGTGGAAGCTGGAGGGTGAGGAGGGGGGCAAAAGAGGGTGGAAAAGTTTGCGAACTTTTTCTCCATTAAAATTCCCGACGCTAACGTTTATACCTCGCCACTTTACACACGATCGACGCGTGAAAAGAGCTCCTATTCTTGTCGTGGAACGAACCGTCTCATACGTCGATTACTACCCTAAAAATGATTTTACAAAAGCAAGAGAATTTAGTTGAAACTCTTCACAACTTTTGTTACAAGCAAATTAATAATCAAGATGTCCGGTGATCAGGCAACTTGGAATTCCTTGGGTTTCCCGGATTTTTCTAGACACATTTTTTTCCACGGCGAATTTAAAGATGTCTTTTTATAATTTGTCCGAATTCAATTAATAGAAATGGGAATTTTAACATAATTTACATATACCAAATGTATGTCGTAAAGAAAACAATTATTTATTTACACGTTTCAAACTTATTAACAATTACAGATTGAAGTGATAAATATTAATCGAAGCTAAATTTCCGATCACGAGTATGGCACCACCCATTTATCGATGGTTGCTTATTGCTTAAGTATTGCAAAAGTACTGCAAATTTCAATTTTCCTCTTAGTAGTTAAACAAAATTTAAAATAATATAAATATCTCAGTGTCCTTAAGATAATTTTAAAGTTAAAGTTCTATGAAATCGCAGCATGTTGCAACATGGTGCAACTTTTTTGTATCATGTTTATTATATTCCCGGTTTTTCTCGATTTCTCGCTCGGCTAGACACCCTGACTGTTTAAACAACTTATTTTTCACAAAATATCGCGGATCAATCGTATTTTTTTATGAAAACTACAATGTTGTTAAACATCTTGTTTAAACGATCCATAAAGTGACCAATACGGAGCGTAGAAAAATACTGAGAGCCCTGAGGAAAATCTGCCTCCTATT
The DNA here is from genome assembly GCA_035222095.1 of Andricus quercuspetiolicola. NCBI lineage: Eukaryota > Metazoa > Arthropoda > Insecta > Hymenoptera > Cynipidae > Andricus > Andricus quercuspetiolicola. Next base: position 7,534,175 of record JAWWEA010000119.1, on the reverse strand, counting down.
TAAATTCCAAATTTTAAGCAAACGATCATTCAGAGGAAAAGGGGAAGGGATAAGTAAATTGAGGGATGAGTATACCCCTATGATGGAAAATTTTTTTAATCCGATTTTTTTCGGATAAGGTTAAAATTAAAACAGAATAAAATTAAATGTAGAATTGAGATAAAAAAAATAAAAGTTTATCCACTATTGGATACAAGAATCGTATACAAGAAGTGAGGTCGTGAAATTATCTTGTTTAAATAAATAACAATTAGCAGTATGTTAAAAAATACAAAGAAAAACTAAATAATACTTGTTGACAAGTTTTAAAAAAACTACGATTTTTCAACTTCTTCCTGTTTCACTTTAAAAGTTACACTTCAATATTATTAATTAGTTTTAACAATTAAAATTGAAACAAATGTCATACATTTCTATACTATTTAATTAGGTAGTAGCATTACAGAAAATAATATCAATCTGCGATATTCTGTAAAAAAAGCAAATTGTTTAAAGATAAAAATTGTTTGAACAGTCACAAATGATTTAATAGCAGATAAAATCATGTTAAAAAGTGATAATTAGGACAATATTTTGCAGAACTGGGAAATTAGTTGTGGATTCGTGTTCCTTGAACGGTTTTCACTAGATTATGAAAGTATTTTCTACACTTCATTATACATTTTCACTTTGTCAATATAATTTAAAAAGAAAAATTTGTCTAGCTATAGATTGTCTCGACGTATAGGCAAGATTAAAATTAATTTTCATTTTATTTTATGAATAAAATCAAGAATAAAAAGACATTACTTATTGTAACGAAATTTACAAAACAAAACCAAGCGTACTTAACAAAAAATAGTTTAGGGTATTTATTTCTTTAGAGATGTAGTTATTCCAATATTTATTTTTCCCTACCATTTTAGACAAATCATTTATATTCAATATTAGTTCCTAATACCTGACTTTTTACCTAAGAACATTATTTATAATTATGTTTGTTATTTTTTAATAAATTTTATTTACAGAATTATTTAATATTCAAAATCAGTTACTGTATAAAATAGGCTACTAAAAATTAAGGCCTATAATATTTCCCTTTCATTTCCCCTGAAGGTTTACTTTCAAATTTTACTAAAAGTAACTGTGGATATATTTTTTTAAATTTTATAATTCAATATAAAAATGTAATTATTTTATGCATGCTTATAGGATTTACGTCGAGATCATCCTTAATCCTTTGCAGGAAACTCAGGAAAAGGAAATACATTCTTATATCTTGTAGGAAGTTTACAGACCTGAGAGTACCATAAACAAAATTCCAATATTTTTTTTAATTAATGTATTTTTAAGACATTCTGGTGCACCCACTTTAGATAATGATTTATTCTTTCTTTTTATTTATCACATTTCTATTCAAAGTTTTATTCAGCAACAGAGAAAAAATAGTGTTTCATTTTATCACTTTTAACACTTTATCAGAGTAATTGCATTGCCCCCCTCCCTCTCCTTTTTCAGTCGTTCAAAAAGCATTCGGATGCCATGAAAACCATTTCAACACAATATCACTAGATACATTTGAATTGCGAATGGGATCTAAAGCGAGGGACTTTTTAAAATGTGCAGTTTGACTCGGAGAACACGTATCGAGTTTCAATTTACCTAGCACATCCGAGGGAGTTTTAATGCGATATCATTTAGAAAGTTGGAGAATAAAAGAGAAGGAGAAGCTGGAGATCGTAATAACCAGGGTATATTATACTGTATATGATGGGATAGCCTGGAACACGCTTAAAGTGCTACACTTCTTCATCTTCACCATTGTGGCAGATCGGACCCTTTCCGCCCGGAAGAAGGGCTCCGATTATATCTGTCTCCGCTACGAGCCGCTCACCCGCTTAGGAAGGATTCAAATTGTATCTTGTGTATCGCACCTAAGAGGTTCTTCAACCCTGTTTAGTGCTCAAGTCAAAAAAACGTCTGAAACAGCTTTTTCTCTTCCCTCGACTCATTATCCCCAGACTTTACACAGTTTCATCTTTAAAAAACCTTCTGGATCAGGCAAGAGTTTTGGACTTCAAGAAGACGGATCAACTTTCCAACTCTCGTTGAGGGTTGAAAATTGCTTTAATATTAGAGATGTTATTAAGGTTTGATCGACATATGTTCAGTTGGTACCAAAACATCACAGAAAAAATTAATCAAATTATGCGCTACACGCTTACTAAAAAAAGGGTTTCTTAACCTTATAAGACGTTAATGAAGCTATAAAAATCTCCCCCTTCCCCTATTACTCCCTATCTCTCTTCCCTTAGGAAATACAAAAAACAACTCTTACCAGCGGCTAATAACATCCACAAACAACGGACAATAACAACCCATGGAAATTATCAATGCAACTCCCTAGCAACAGAAAATAACAATCTTTAGCAACCGAAAATAACAAAACTTGGTAACGGTCATTAACAACCCTTAGGAATGGAAAACATCATCCTCTAGTGACGGTTATTAACAACCCTCAGAAATTGTCAAGAACATCCCTGAGCAATGATCAATACAACTCCTTATCTATGGTTAACAACAAGCTTTAGTAACGATCAGTACAACTTCCTAAAAATGGGCAATAACAACCTTAAGAAACGGGTAATATAACTTTCTAGCAACTGATGATAAATCTCTTTGGAAATGGTCAATAACATCTATTAGGAATGCTACATAACACAACACTTAACAACAGTCAATATAACTTTCTAGCAACGGGCAATAATAATCTTTAGCAATGAACAATACAACTGCCTAGCAAAGGCAATAAAAACCTTCAGAAAAAGATAATATTACCCCTTAGTAACGAACAATAATACCCTGTAGCAACGATCAATACAAATCACTTGAAACGGACAATAGCAACCCATAGAAAGGATCAATACAACTCCCTAGAAAGTAACAATGACAACCTTTAGCAAGAAATGGACAATAACAACCTCTAGCAGCAAACAATTCAACTAACTAGCAACAGACAATAACAACCGTTAGCAACAATCAATACAACACCCTAGCAACAGACAATAAAAACCTTTAGAAACGGTTAATAACAAACCTTGGAAACGATCAATAACACCCCCTAACAACCGTCAATAACAATCTTCATCAACGGAAAATAACAAGCTTTAGCAAGGATCAACACGTCTCCCTAGCAACGGACAATAACAACCATAAGAAACGGCCAATATAAATACCCAACAACGGACATAGCAACCCTTAGCAACGGTCAAAAACATTTCTTAGCAACAGTCAATAATATCACCTAGCAACGTCGAATAACAAGGCTTATCAATGGTTAATAATATCCATTAGGAATGGTCCATAACACAACAATTAGCAACGGTCAATATGTCTCCCTAGCAAAAAACGATAAAAACCTTCAGCAACAGTAAATAACATACTTTGGCCACGGTTAATAACAGCACTTAGCAATGGCGAATAACAAGCCTTAACTACGATTAATACAACCCTTAGTAACAAACAATAACATCCTCTATCAATATTTAATAACACAACTTTTAGCAACGGTTTATAAGTGCCCAGAGCAACCAGCAATAAAACTCCCTAGCCACATGCAATATCAACCATTAGCAATGGTGAATAACACCCTCTAGGAACAGTTAATAACAGTCATTAGCAAGGATCAATACAACTCCCTAGCAATGGACAATAACATCCTTAACCAAGGGTCAATCACGGTTAGCGAAACGGTTAATAGCAACTTTTTGGAAAAGGAAAATACCAAGGCAACATCCAAAAATAGGAAAATAATTACCTTCACCAACGATCAATACAACTCCATAGCACCAGACAATAAGATCCTTAAGTAACGGTCAAAACAAATCATGACCAGCAATCAACACGTCTTTACTTATTTCCATCTTTAACTATATATTTGGATCCTGGTCCACACCATACCATCTTTTATACTGGACAATAACATCTTTTAAAAACGGTCAATAACATAGCCTAAAAACGGTTAATGAAAACCCTCAGTAAGGGTCAATAGCAACCCTTAGCAACGATCAAAACAAACCTTAGCAACAATCAAAAGAACTCCCTAGCAACATTCAATAATAACCCTTAGAAACGGCTAATAAGACCTGCTAGTAACGGACCACAACAAGCCTTAGTAACAACCACAACAAATACTAGCAAAGGACAATAAGAACCCTGAGCCCTGTAGGATAAAGGGGGATCCATGGGATAAATGGGTTCCCAAGGGATCGTTCAGGTCTCGTGAAACAGGGGGTACCGAGAGACAGGTGGATGCAGATTGAAAGGGGGAGTATCGAGAGATAGGTGTGATCCCATGTTGATGTCCTTAGAGATTGGGGGTCCCGAGGGAAATGTGAATTCCGTGAGATAAAGGTGGTCCCAAAGCATGTTTGGGGTCCCGAGGGATAGGCGGGATTCCATGGAATAAGGTAAATCCCGGGAGATAGGTATTATTCCATGTGTTAGGGGCGGGGGGATACAGAGAAATAGAGGGGTATCGTGTGAAACGGAAGGTACTTTGTCGACGGGTGTGGAAGTCCTAAGAGAAAAAGTACGACGGACGAACGTACATCCGACCGTGAGTATAAGGGTTTCTGCCCGGGAATATGAAACCCTAAAAACCGGCGGTAAGAAACGTTGCAGGTAACGCAAGGGCACGTGTAATTCTTCTTTAATCTTTAATAATAATTAAATAATTCTTTAATTTTTCTTTTTTCCTTCTGGGTAATTGGCCGTGACGAATCAAAGATTATCCGCTAGACCCAGCTAGAGAGCAGGACATTCTTATCCATTTTTCAATAACTATTATAATTATTGTAATGAAAAGTAAATTGGTTTAGAAAGCTTTGAGATATTCTCTTTCTGAGCTACTTTGTCTTTCTGTGTTGTTTAAGAGAATGGAGAAACGTGTGTCCCATAAATCTCTTCGATGCTCTGAACTTCCAGTAGATTATAGAAAGGAGGGCTACTGTGATAAAAGGTGACTGAAGTCAAGTGCCAGGGTCGCTACACTTACGACCTTTCATACCTTCCTTCCTTCCTCTATCCTTTCATCCTTCCATCCTTCCTTGCTGAATTGCTATCACCAACTACATACCCGATAGTCCTATTTATAGGTACTTAGTTACCTTTTACCCCTTTATGATTACAAACTTCGATCAGCACCCTAACTCCTCCTCCTTTCCACGACCCCTCAAATCTCTCCAGCCACTCCTCTGTAATTCCTTGGCCACGATAATGTAAGTGGAGGTTCAACATGCTTTAACCTCCCTGCACTCTCTCAAGGGGTGAAAAAAGTCCAAGGGGAAAAAAGGGACAACTTTTTTTTTAATTGAATATCAGCTAATGGAAAACAGACATTTTCCTCCTCAAGGCTAATGGAAAGTTATTCAAATTTAATGTACCTTGGAAATTTTTTAGCATAAGATTTCAATCTTTACCTCTGAAGTTTTTCTGAAGAGAAAAACATAAAATGAGAGAGTTAATTCAATCGAGATGTTTATATAAAGCCGAAGTTCAAACGTTCTTTCCAATTTTGTTAATATTTGACTGTTGTGTTCAATCCTGTTCTATGCCTTCTCTTGAAAAATTAATTGGATTTTCGTCCAATTTAATCATCTTTTTAGAATATTATACACTATGACTTTCACTGAAAATTTTATCAGCGTTTATTATCTATGTTCCTAACATTTTTTTACATGTCTATCTCATTGAGGATATTCCTCTTTTCACAAATTTTACTCTCTTCTTTCTTAACTTAGGCTATTATTATTATTATTATTATTATTATTATTATTATTATTATTTTATTTCTGTCTGTTTCAATCCGCTTTGTAATATCTATTTATTATGAATAGATTTAAAAGAAAATCAAGTGAGTGAGATTGGTTTATATTATTCTTATATCCCAGAAGTGAATATCTCTTCGAAAAGAAAGAATGGATAGAATCACACAAGTTTAAAGTAAAATAGGATAGAAATGGATATTATAAGGAAATAAAATTAGAATATTATATTCGAACAGAAATTAATAGCTTGAGGTACGTGCTTAATGAACTATGGTTGAAATAGATACATAAGTAAAATTGCGTTAGAATCGATTATAACATAAATGGATATTATTTCAGATGAAAAAAGTTAGGACTCTAATTAATACAATCATGTGAAAATAAAATATATTGGAACACAAGAAAAAAAATTAATATTGATAAAGACCATTACATGAAAGAACCTTCCACCTTTCTTCAAAATATAAAATATAATTATAAATTGACAGGTATTTGAATTGAGTTGATTTTTTATTATGAAAATTTAAATTTGAAGTGCCTTAGATAAATGCTTAGATAGACTTTTTGAAAATAAATGAGTATATTTACTTAGAATTTATTATTTCGAGTCTGATGCTTTTTAAATTTAAATTCTCATAATAGAAAATTAACCGAGTTCACACACCTTTTAACTTATGATACTTATTTATCAACTTTTGTTTACCTTTGAATATTGGTTTGTAATTACAAAAATTACCACTATTAATTTATTTTTTATAAATATAGACATCGATATTGATACAAGCATATAGTTAAAAGAGGACATGATCAATTTCTTTGACGAAAACTTCCTTAGAGGATGCTAAGGGCTCATGTCTGGTTCGTAAGATCGATGGAGAAGCTAAAGTCAACGAGATCTTTCCTTCAGATAAAGATAGAGATAGATTGAGAAGCGTTATCACGTCAGTCGTGCACTCTTGAAAAAGTTTCAAACGTGAGACAGCAGGACGTGCAAGAAAACAGGAACTTTTTCACATACTTCTCCAGAGCTTAGAAAAGTGGAGAACAAAAGAGAAAAAAGATTTAATTAGACAACCCCTTTTTTGCCACAAAATTCTCACCATAAACAAGTACAAATACATTTAGTCCAATTATTGCAACTTAAAAGTACACTTATTTTATATCTCAAAATTATTAAATTAAGAACAAATTTTTTACATCAAGTATAATAAAAGACACCGAAACTTAAGTGTCATCCAAATAGTCGAAAGCTGTTAAGGGGCCGTCCATAAAACACGTTACGTTTTCAAGAAGATAGGAGAATAACAGGGAAATGATTTCTTTTAACTAAAATTAATGTAGATACTATGTTCAGTTCAATATGGTAAGTTCTCAAGACAAAAGGACGAATTTTCTTGAAGATAGTTGAACTTTCAACAAAAAGTTCATTTTTGACCAAGAAAGGTGAATTTTCAGCAAAAAAAGATGACTTTTCTACCAGAAAAGATCAATTTTCAATTCAAAAGAACAAATTTTTAACAAAACAGTTGAATGCTCGGTCAAACCAGAGGAGTTTAATAAAATAGTTATGTTTTCAATCAAATAATTAAACTTTCAACAAAATAATTGAGTTTTCAACCTAACAAGATAAATTTTCAACCCAGAAGATTAATTTGCTACCAAAAAACGAATGGAATCGAACGATTTAAGAAACAGTTGACTTTTGAAACGAAAAAATGAATTTTCTGACAGAAAGTTCATTTTCAATTAAGAAAGATGGATTTTCAACTAAAAAGGTTCAGTTTCCAAACAAAAATGAAATCATTAAATTTTCAGTTTAAAATAGTATATTGCGTAAAGAAGACTATTTTGACGAGTGTGAACTTGCCGCCCGAGCGAAGCGAGGATGGCAGTCACACAAGGCAAAATAGCCTCACGCCCTTGATACGCACGAAACTTTTTATCCTAACCTCCTTAAAAACAAGCATGTGAATAAGATGGAAAATGTTCGGTGTAATTGACAATTTTAGATTATAAGCGAAAGGAAGAAATAGCGTACTTAGCAGAAGGGAAATTGTGGGATTCAGCGCTGCAATTTTTTTGAAGATAAAGATAACTTTTTCCATATTCTCACTTGCGTGATGCAATGTTTGTGTAGCGGGCGTAAAGTTTCATGTAGCAGGCGTAAAGTTTCTTGTCGGCCCGGCAGCGGAGTGCGCATGTGCGCACGTCACTGGGCTGGAAGCGGCCACATTACTCCTGCTTCACGTGCATGC
>JAWWEA010000119.1:6860160-6873020 GCA_035222095.1 Andricus quercuspetiolicola | reverse complement strand
TTCTCGACCAGAAAAGACAAATTTATGACAAATATTTGAACTTTCAATAATATAATTAATTTTTCAACTGAAAGTGTAATGCTGGACTTTTAGAATAAAATACTGAACTCTTATCCAAAAAAGATGAGTTTTCAACCTAAAAAAATGATTATAAAAAACAATTGAATTTTCAAAAAAATAATTTAAGCTTTACCCGAGCAGTAGAATTTTAAAATAATATAGAATATTTCTAATTTAGAAGCATGCAAGTAGACTTTTCAATGAAAAAGAATTCATCTTAAACCAAAAAAGGAAACTTCAATACCAAAAGACGAATTTTCAATCCAAAAGGACTAATTTTTTGTTTGAAATAAGAAATGATGCGCAAAACGTTTGAATCTTCGTACAAAAAAAATAATTTTTTAACAGAATAACTGAGTTTTCAAAAAATTAACTGTTTTTTCAACCAAATAGTAGAATTTTTATCCGAAAAGATAATAATTCTGAACCCCTGCGCGGCTGAAGGTGCGATAGAAGATTGCGCATCGCATTAAGTTATATAAATGTTCTGAACTGTCCTGAATCCTACCGTGCAATATTTCCTGCCTAAATTTTCCGAATTTCATTATATTTCTAGATTTTCATGAAAGTCAGTTCCAGGTGCTTAATCGCTTCTGAAAATACGAGTTATAGGTCAAACTTTAGTATTTTAAAAAGTTGACTCTAATTTTGAAATGTTTGTTAATCTGGTAGATTTTTATGAAAGTGAGTACGGTATTTTTTAATATCAGGATACGAATTTGAGGTCAAAAATTATAAATTTAAAAAAGCAACCTAAATTTGTGGAATTCCATTTAATTGGTACAATTAGATGAAACTATGTAAGTCTTCGAGTCACAGAATACAAAGACCGTAGCCGGGTAAGCATGGGTGGGCTCCTGCCTCATATGTTTGGTTCATATTTTAGGGGTAAATTCATACCATCAAAGGAATAATTCACCCAAGTGCGAACTACAAATTATTAGTTGAGAAAAATTATAAACAAATTTCGAAAAGTCACCATATTCGAATTTCTTAAAATTGGCTATACCGAATTTGATGGCTCAAATGTGTATGTTGTGTAGCGCATTAAGGCAACTGAAAGAAGAACAGTTAATTCATTCTACGGGAAGGGGCTGAAAAATGTTAGTGTAATTCTGTAACGATTTTTTCGTAATAAAATTTTGGTGCCCACGTCGCCATATTTTTCCGCAATATACTTATATCCAATGCAACAGGGTTTCAGTTCAGAAGAGTACAGCCAAAAATCTTATTTTTTTATTCTTTGAATTATAGACTGAGGGTAACCATTTTGGCTCACCCGTAAAGACCAGCCTCACCAAATGCACACATAATATCTTAAAAATGACAAGTTTGATTTTGGATACTTTTATAATAGAAAACGCCAAATTTCTTCTTCTTTAATGTCCCGAATTATCAAAAAAATCATCAAAAACCACCCTTACTATATGAACACGTAAGATTTTGAAAACGGCGAGTTTGATTTTAAATATTTGGAAATTAAAAAACGTCAAAAAACTTCATTTTTCATGCTAAAATGGTTCCACACCGTTCCAAGCGGCCTTGCCTGGCTTATAATTTGGGGCATAATAAAGGAAGATATTTTGTGCTATATTTAATTGATAATTTTGGAAAAATAAACATGTCGTTTGCATGTCTGAATAATAAACGATGTGCATGGTTGATAGCCCCTTAAAAATTTGCATTCGCTCAAAATTTAATTCGCCCCCATTCTAATATTTTATTTATTTGTTTTAACCATGAAGTGATTGTTTGACCTCATCCCAAAAATGTATTATTACCTTGAACGTGAGTATATTACAGAAAAAATTGCGATCTTGCCACAAAAATTTCATTAAAAATAATGATAACAAAATCACAATAACTTTTTTAGCCCCTTTTTGTAGAAGGAGTTAACTGTTTAATTTTTTCAGTTGCCTTAATACCCTGTACAACATATATTTTAGTCACCAAAATAGGTTGAACCAATTAGAAGAGATTCGAATTTTTTTATTGTTCAAAATCTGTGTATAATTTTTATATTTTTTTTAAAATTGGCTTTCGGGGTAACTTATTTCTATAATGGTTGGAACTTACCCCTGAAAAATGTACCCAAAAGAGTGGGTTAGACTACCCATGCTCGTCCGGTTTCGGGCTTTGTGGTCAAAACAAGAAAATTCCAAATTTTGATTTAAATTTTGAAAATATAATTAATTTGGAAGATTTCCATAAAAGTTAGTACCAGGGGATATTGCAAGTAACCAAACACAAATTTGTGATGAAAATTCAAAGATTTTACTATAATTTTGAAATTGTTGTATAACAGTTTGATTCCCATGAAAGTCATAACAAGGAGGCATTCAATTACTACAATGCAAAGGGAGACAACAAAGTTTAACCTCAAACTTGGAAAATATTATTAAATTAGTAGATTTCCATGAAAATCGAAAAGAAGGGGATTTTTGAGTCCCAAAATAAGAATTTTGATTAAAAATTCAAGAATTCAAAGAAGACAACCTAAGTTTTGTAAATGCCATTTGACTGGTAGATTTCCGAATTTCCATGGAAGTCAATAAGAAGTGGGATTTTAAGTTATAGATACGAATTTGAGGTCAAAATTCATGAAGTTTACACGAATTTAAAAAATTTCATTTAACTGGTATATTTCCATAAGAATCAGTATGGGAAGGACATCAATTTTGAAAATTTTATCAATGGTTACTGAAATCATGGAAATTTACCAATTTAATATAATTTTCAAAATTTTAAATCAACTCTCTGTATTCTGTGACTCACTAAAATTTTTCCTCTCGTACTCAACTTTCATGAAAATTCAATAATTTTCAAAATTTAATGCGCTTTTTTGAATTTTTGAATTTGGACCCTAAATTCGTATTCAGAGATTCGAAAAGCCCTTCCCTTTTGACTTACATAAAAAGGCACGACTTTTGTCCAGTTCTTCAAATTTGAAGTCAGATTTTGGGATTTTTTACTTTCGACCCCTAATTCGTATTTTAAGACTCGAAAAACCCCCATTCTATGACTTTCCTGAGAAACAACAAATTTAATAAAATCTTCAAAATTGTATTCAACTTTTCAATTTTTTTATACTGTGTTAATATACAGCATATCCGTCAGTGGCATACAACTCTACTGCGTAGATGTGAGTGCTATGCAACTCCACTGCGCATCCATAAGTACCCCTAATCTTTTCTGCGCAGCCATGTGCGGCATTCAACTCAAATACGCAGTCACAAGTGCCTTGCAACTTTCATGCATTCGGGCTTAGTCAGCGCGCGTGACAAATCTGTGCAAACCTGTTGTTTTTACACTTCTCGTATAATATGTAGGCTGTATTTTTGTGATAAGCGACCTCAAAAACTCCCTCATTACAGACTACAACGTAAAACATTCATTTTTCAATTATAAAGTCCGCCATTTTTAATATTGATCTTTAAAATTTTCAAAGTAATATTAGTCTTTCATATAATGTAGGATCAAGCAACATTCAAAGTGATTACATAGATTTTCCTAAACTGAAAAATAAGATTTCTGTATAAAAAAACAGCATCACTTTCACCATTAAAAATTACAGAACTTCAATATGAAATAAAAGACGGAAATTTTATTTTGGAAATAACTAAACCATTGAAATTCTTCAACACTATCAAAGCATTATTTATTATTGGAAAATTAACCTTTCATGGTAGAAGAATCATCTTTTCTAATTCAAAAAACTTTCAAGAGTTAGAAATAAAAAAAGCGATTGTAATTAAATAAAGAAAGAGTGAATGCAGTTGGTGTGCAGCTTTTATTCAGGAATATTATACATGTATTGTATATTTATATTGTATTTGCATTATATGTATGGATTGCATGAGGGACTTCCTGGACTACTTGGTTGTGCCATGTTGCACGGTATGAATTAATTTTCAGTTACTGTTCATGAAAATTAGGTTTTTTTCAGAATTATATTTTTTTCTCAATACATGTAGGTAATAGAGTAATGGACCTGCTACACAATTTGGTTGGCCTAGTTGCAAAGGGGTTCTGGTTTGTGGTGTTTGCGTCATTCCTCCAGGACATATTTAGGTTGCAGACAGAGGTACTGAGCCAGTTTCGCGTTATTTGGGGGTTGATTGTTATTATCATTAGTGTTGGGAGACATGTCTGGCACTGTGAAAAAAACAATGAAGAATTATGGCTACATGTTTTTAATAATAAGAAAAATATTACAATTTTTAAATATTGAATGTTTCCATATCTTGAATACTAACACGTGTCGCCCCGAAAAGGGATAAATTCGTCGAAAATGCGTATTTTTATTCAATTAAATATTTTACTAATAAGCCCTCATGCGTCAAATATGGCCACCAACCCTATGAAATCGATACAAGTAAATATTTTCTTAACTTAAAATAATCATGCCTCAGAATTATGTGCCAGGTTGATCACACTTAAAGTCTTTTGAAACTCAAACATTTTAAAATATCTCAAAATACCTTACAAGCTTTCGAAAGCATATAAAGTCCTATAAATTTCTCTGCACACCCGTAAAATCCTTTAAAATCTATCCGAATACCTTGAAAATCTTCACATTTTTTCAAATATCGCCACATCAGTTTTTAAATCTGTTTAAACAATATGAAATCCTTAGCTCCATTAAAATGTTTTCAAAAAATTTGCAATCCCTAGAAATACTTTGAAATTCCTTGAAATCCCACAAAATTGTTTGTGATCTCTTATTTTGGTAAAAAATCATTGGCAAATTCTGTGAAATCCCCTTGCAATCTTTCAAAATAACTCTAAATTTTGTGAAATCTTTTGAAATATACTGGAACACTTAGTAAGTCCCTAAAACCTTTTAAACTACTTTTCAATCATAAAAATTCTTCAAATTCCACTGAAATGTTAAAAAATTTTGTAATTTGCCCCGAAATATTTAAGGACTCATTGAAAACGCCTTGAATCTGCCAAACCCTTTAAAAATATCTTGAAAATTTTTTATCACAGTAAAACCCATAGATATTCTGTGAATGTCTTTAAAATCTTGCACAATTCTTTACGGTCTTTAGAATTTATTTCAAATCGCTTGAAAATTTTTGTAATCCCTTGAGATCCCATAATACTCCTCCTGATCTCTTAATTGATCTAGAACCCTTTGAAATCGTTTTACATTTCTCAAAATCTATTGATATCTGCTAAAATCATTTGAAATAATTAAAAATTCGTTGAAATATTTCGAAATAATTCGAAACGTTGAGATTTTGTAAAACATTTTATAACCCAAAGATGTCTTCTGAAATCTGTTAAAACCAAAGTAATTTGAAATAAGATTTAAAATTGATTCTAGATCAAAATATTTAAATCTTCAATTAAAACAGAATAATTGCTAACCAAGCAGTTGCATTTCTAACCAAAAAGAATGAATCTTCAACTAAGAAGTAATTTTCTTTCTAAAAACACGAGGTCTCAACAAAACGCATGAACTTTGAGACAAAAAGGATCAATTTTGAATCAAAAATACAATAGTTTATTTTTTTATGAAAAAAACTAATTTTCGAAAAAAAACACAAGCTGGTACTGCTTATTCAGATATTGCAAAATAATGTAAAAATTTCATTTTTCATGATTACTTCAATATTTTTATTGACTTGTCTTTATAATTAGAAAAGCGCATATCCTATAAAAAGAATTTTATTTTACGTTCTATTGCAACTATTTTCAACGTTATTTTCTACGACTTGAACTGGAAATGTGCTTCCTAGCATAAAGTGATTATACGAAAATTTGTACATATAATTTAGGCAGAAAATTTGGTTCAATAAAAGTTATTGTAGCTTGTGGCGTTTTCTCAAGAAGTTAATTTCTTATTTTTAATGTATTTTTATAACAATGTTTTTATTTTTAATGTTATCTTTTCTGACTGAAACAAAAATTGCGCATTATATCAAAAAGTTATGAGGAACAAATTTGCAGCCCTTTTTTGGGTTAACAACTTTTGTTAAATCGCTTTTTCGTAGCATGTGTCGTTTGTCCGCAACATTTTTTTTTGTATTTTCAATGTCGTTTTTTAAAAATAAAAGCAAAACTACGCGCTCGATTGAAAAGTGAGTAATAACAAATTTGTGAGTCTTTTTTGTGTGCATAATTTTGGGTTTTTCATCTTTTTTGTATCTTGCATAGTTTAACCGCAAAATGGAATTTTTGATTTTTCATCATTTATTGTGCGATCAAAGTTCAAATTTTTAATTTTTCGGAAAAATTCAAAAAGTTGTCATTATAATTTTGTAGAGCTTACAAAAAGCAACGTCTTTGTTGGGATGACATGTTTTGTTAGCATGCGTTGTTTGTCTTAAAATGTGAATTTTCGTTTCTTTTTTTAATTTTGTGAGTGCTATAACTGTAGTAATATTTTTTTTATCAGAAAAAGTCATTATGAGAAATTGTTCGCCTTTTTGAGAACTACGAACGACCATACAGGGAATTTTTGAATCTTGAAAAAACAAGTCTCAACAATTTTGAAAATGCTTCAACTGTTTGAATTTTCATCCATAGTGGCTGGCTAACGAACTGCACTTTCAGCTTAGGACACTCTAAGAGTATAACAAAGACCAATATAATTTGTCATTTCTTTCGAAAGTTATCGTGCTGACAGACTAAAACTCTACATAGAGACATACATACATATATACAAACAAATTCGCAAAAACTTGTTTTTTTGTCTCAGAAGGTGTCAAACGTGACCATTTGACAAAAATGTAGGGAGGGGTGTCAAATTTCACACAAATCTAATACCTTCTCTAATAAGAATGGAAAAAATGAATAGTAGTCCAACTTTCAACCAAGTAGGTTTATATTTTTGATAAAAAAATCTGACTTTTTAACAAAATCGTTGCATTTTCAACAAAATATTGGGTCGGTCAGAAAGTTGGTTCGGACTTTTTGATAAACTTTGAAAGTTAAAATCAAATATATAGAAGAATACCTACTCAATGATATACATATGTACCATTGTTTTCTATGACTTCTCGCAACTTGTGCAAATATTATTGATTAGATATTCTTCTTTATATTTAATTTTAACTTTTGGAACTTATTAAACAATCCAAACGAACTTTCTGAACGACCCAATAATTGAATTTGCAACAAAATAAAAGAACTTTTATTCAGAGGAGATGAATATCGAATCAAAAAAAAAAAAAACTGATATATATTCTTCAACCAAGAAAAATCAACTTTTAACCAAGAATAGTTGGATTTTCTTATTGGTTAGGGAAGAGTGCCCTTGGTTGGGACGCTTTTTGTTTATCGTCCATAAGAATAATAAATACGTGAATATAAATGATTTTTTGTGCTTACACATGAAGGTCGATACTGAGCTATTACTTTGAAACAGATAAAATGAAATATGAAAACAAATTGTTGATGCAAACGTCCCAACCAAGGGCACGCGGTCCTTGGTTGGGATACGTCGGTCCTTGTTTGGGACGCTTCAGCACAATGTTCGTTTATGAATAAGTGATTAAACTAATATAATAAAATATATAGAAAAGGGAATAATTAACTTAATAAATGTTACTTGTCACAAATTAAATTCCTGTTTCTAGGTTTTTTCTTAATAAATTGCCTTTTTTCGAGTGTTCGATTTTTCATGGGGTAATGACTTTTCGTCCGTCTAGAACGTATTAACAAATCCTAAAAATGTCGAATGATCAAGAACAATTATCTTTTAAGTAGAAATCACTTCCGTCAGTCAACAATTAATACTTGGTTCTCTTATTCAAATATAGTGCTCATAATAACATGTTTTATGGGTTATAAAATTAAAGAAAAACGACTTTGACCAAATTAAGTTGCTATTCCAATGGGAAATTTGTACAAACATCATTTTATAAAGTTTACCAGCTTATCTCAATGTTGCTTTCAATCAAAAATCACTGTTCACAACATTGGAACTATTGTTTATACCAGCTATTCTCCTTGCGATACAGGTGTCCCAACCAAGGAATATTGCATGCGCATAGAAAATGATTTTTGGCACATTGATAATGTGAGTCTTTTCGAAAAAACATCAATGGTTATGTTAAATTACTAAGATTTTCTACAAGCAGATAGTTTTTATTTTTTAAAAATGTTTCGAGAAAATAATGAAAATTCACTGAAAAAATACACAAAAACTTCACTTTTGATAGCTCTAAAGTGATTTCCGTTCATATCTAAGAGTGCAATAAAAAAATGAATTTCGCTTTAGCTATCTGTGCCTTATAACAGAAGAAAAATTAAATAATTTTTTCATATTTTTAATGCTCAATATATAAAAATTATCCCTGCTGTCCCAACCAAGGACCGTCCCAACCAAGGGTACTTCCCCCTGTTATCAATTCAGTTCAAATTCCAGCTCAAAATTCTAGAATCAACTTCGAATTATGCTAATGAAAAACATTTTATAGAAAAAATGGATTCTAAAAATATTATAAATGACCGTAACTTTCTTACTCTTTAATGAAATGTATTGATATTACAGGTCAGTTAATTTGAGTCTAACGAAGGAATCTTTTCCGTTGTTGCAATTCAAATTTCATCAGTTTATCAATTTATATTAAACAAATTTAGAAAATTTAGAAATTGTTATTTCGAGAAAGGGAAAAAGAATTTAGGGATAAGACAGAAAAAACTGAGGGTACGAAATGTTTCAGGTGATCGGTCAAGCAGGGTAAACGCGAGGTAGGTACATCAAACTTTCGGTCAACTTTCCGCGGTGGATCGCAGATATCTCCGGCGGAGTCCGCTGTAGGCAGCACGTTACAGGCCAATAACCACGGAAAGTTTACCTCAGTTTGGAGTAATCCACTGTCTATTACCCTGAATAAAAAATTACATGAAACGTTTGGTACCTTCAGTTTCTTCTTGGAAGTTAATCTGCCGTCAAAGGTCCCCGTTAAAATATATCAATGTTCTCAAATGGTGAAAAATGTCGAATGAATTCAATTACATGTATTTTTATACTAACATCCAATACTTTGAACTCATTATTCGTCGTTAAATTGACAGTTATATATAAATCTATCTATATTTCGTATTTGAGAATAGGAGGGGTGGTCTCCTTCAGTACCACATGGTATTTTAAGGGAGGGTTTACAGAAATGTCACAAATTGTCGCAAGAGGGCGGGATTAGTCAAACATCACTGAACGTAGCTTCGCATAATATGTGGATGCCCCCTCATAGAACAATGTGATAATTTCTGCTATACGCACCTCGGTCCACGTCTTTCCCATCGTTGGTATCTGTCTGCTTTTTGATATCCTTTTGGTTGTGATTCTGTAAAAAAATATAGATTTGGGACGTTTTCAAATATACGTTCAGAAAATAGCGGTATTATTAAATTTAAAACATTCAAAAAATTATATATAATAATTATTAGATTATAATCCATGATTAATTCACTCTATCCACATTGAAGCTCCAATTTTGTCTCGCTTGTAGCGTCTTCTTTTCTATCAACTTTTGCTATCATGTGAATGCGACACTTTATTAGTACGTAGTATATTAGGGTGGTCCAAAAATTCGACTTTCAGTTGATACCGCTTAGTTGTGACCCTTGGCCAGCCAGGATATTTGTGTTTGTGTTCATCAAGGTCTTAGCATGTGGGTCGTTAAACGTGATACGCGATTTGCCGCCGAATTTAATTATATGTGTTGTAGTTGTAGGTTTCATATTTGCGGGGATTTGCGTATTCTTTTCTCCATGTTTAAAAAATTTGACCTTTCGTTTTGGGTGATCGATCCCCCTAATTTTTTCATTTCCCGGAAAAAGAAATTCCTTTTTTTCCAAGTTGGTCACCATTAAATCGCGCTCCCGGACTTTTGAAGTGAATATGTGGTTTTAAATGGGAAATGCTAGGTTTTCAAAATATTTGAAAGAAGATGTACTTGTTATTAACTTTTTCTAAATTATAGTTTAGTCGCTAAATAATTTTTTTTCTCAGAATTGATTTGTTTCGTTCTATGAGTCACAAGTTTTCAAGTACTTTCTAAGTAATTTTTAATTGTTTAAACAATTCTCATTTGCTTTAACCATTTTTTTCCCCCGTAAATAGTGAAAAGTGATTATATTCTAGGATGAATGACACAAATAAAGAATGTCAAAAGTAATTTTCATTTGCTTGAGATACGCGATAATTGTTTAAACGATTTCCATTTTTTAAACAATTTTTTCATTCTGTTAATCGTAAAGCATTATTATTTTCTGGAATTGTTGTAAAAAATGATTACCAATAATGTACGTGAAAAAATTGTTTTAAAAAATGAATATTGTGTAAAAAATTAGGGTATAGGTGCTGAAATAAGAAAAAACTGAAAAATAGGCTACGTAATGTAAAAGATACAAAGAACCTGGAAATTTTTTTACCTTTCCCACGAAAAGACATGAATGAGTGATGATTAATCTATTTGAATAATTGCGAAACGTCTTCCACAGTAAATATTAATTTCAATCTTCAATAATTTTTTAAGATGTACATGAAAAAAGTTTGTTTTCAAATAAGTGAAAATTGTTTAACTAATTATCAACTGTCCTTTACACGCATAATATCGCTCTTAGAATTCCTTAAATGCGTTATCTATTTCAAAAAGTAGTAACCCTACAAGATGTGCAACAACAAAGTTGTTCAAGAGAATGTAAATTGCTTGAATAATTTCAAAATACCGATAGAAAAATATATTGCTCCGAAAATTTGTCAGTTGTGTAATTAATCAAAGAAAACAATATATTTTTATTATGTACAAGGGAAAAATAGTCACACATGTGTTGAGGATGAAATATTATTCTTTAAATTCATCAGTTGTATAGTTTACCCTAAAAAATAATAAGTTTACAAGATTTACAAAAAAAATAGTGAAAAATGAAAATGGTTTAAACAATTTCCAACTTTTGTTCAAAAAGTATATCACACTTAAAATTCGTTAATTTTTTAATTACTTCTAGAAAATAATAACGTTTTATGATTTGCAGAGAAAAATTATTGAAACAAATATAAATTGCTGAAATAATTACCAAATATGTTAAAGAAGAAAAATTATTCGTGAAAGTCATCACCGGTATAATTTATAACGAAAAATAATAACTTTTCAAGAGGGCAAAAAATTGTTTAAACAAATAATAAGTGCTTAAACACTTGAAAATTTGTTGAAAAGATACTTGAGAAGAATAAAGTTTTTAGCATGAATTTTCCGAGCATTATACAAGGGGGTTGGTGGTGCCAAAACTAAAGCATATTGAGTGGAAATTATTCCTTCAGCATTCTTCAAGAGGTGACTAAACTTTTATATACAATAAGTTAATATCAAGTACATATTTTTCCATTTTTTTTCGAGAAACGATCTTTTCCAATTCAAAATCACATTTTAATTTCAAGAAGCTCAGTGGCACGGCTTAGTGTTGACCAATTTGAAAAATTTTCTACGAAATCCTTTAAAATCTGTCGATATGCTTTGAAATTTTTGAAGATCTCATAAAATTCTGTTAAACATTGAGACCCCTTCGAATTTCTTAAAATCCCTTCAAATCGCTTGAAATCTTCCAAATCCCATCAAAATCCCCTATAATCTTTTCATATACGAATAAATCTCTTGAAATATCTAAGAATCGGTTGAAATCTTTGAAAATCTGTGAAATACTTCGAAATCTGAGGAGATGCCTTGATATCTTTGAAATCCATTTACAATTTTTCGAAATCCTTAAAATCCGTCATCATCTTTCTGAGTCTTTTAAAATAGCTTATAATATATTAAAGTCATATTAAATCTTTCGAAAGCCACTCAAATTCCTTGAATCCCCTCAAAGTCCTTCATATTATTCAAAAATCCGTTAAAATTTCGTGAATTCTTACAAAATTTTACAAAATCCTCTAAAATATGTGGATATACTTTTGAGTTTTTTAAAATCTTTAAAGATCATTTGAAATCGCGTAAAATCATCAAAGCCTTTCAAATCTCTTAAAGTCCGCTATAATTCCTTAAAATCCTTTGAAATCTCGTGACTTTTTTCGTAATATGTTGAAATGTCTTAAACTTCCTTAAAATCCCTCAAAATACATCAAAATCATTCGTTATCTCTAGAAATTCTTTGAAATTAAGTACAAACTTTTTGAAAAATTTTGTAATTTCTTCGAAACACTATAGTTTTTGGAAATACCTTAGATTCCCTTAAAATCTCTTAACATTTTTTCTAAATACTGGAAATCTTTTAGAATCCGTTGAAACGTTGATTAGCATGGAAATAACTGTTATATATTTGATATATTGAACAATACTGCGCATCGGAAAAAAGTTGTTTGTACAAAGTTCTAATAGCAATAAAAACTTTTTTTGGTAGTCAAAAGCACTCCCCTGAAGTTTCATAGAAAAAAATTTCTTCTGTCTCCGCAACGTAGATATAGTTGAAAATCACAAGAAACGAAGCACTTCTTCAAATTTGAACATCAACAAATTTTTTTATTGAGACTTGAATTATCAATCAAAATAGTTCAAAACAATTTGATTTATACCTGTATAGCGATAATTCCATTGAAATATTTTTTACCCTCGCTAATTGGTTTTGAAGTTTAAAAAAATCGAAAAAGTCGACTTTTTCGCTATTTTCTGAGATTCATGGTAAACTTATCGACTCTTTGACCATATGGTGTGTGATATACGTTAATGAGAATGTATTTTCAATATGGTGCAACAACAATATATAAGAAATGTTGACATTAAAATAATTTTTATTGACTTTGAATTACAAGAAAATATTTAAAAGTGATATATTGCTCTTTATTT
>JAWWEA010000119.1:6631153-6645375 GCA_035222095.1 Andricus quercuspetiolicola | reverse complement strand
GTATTTTTGATTAATTTAAATATGTTTAAGAGACATTTTTAGCAAAAAAGCGTTTCTGCCGACACCGGCAAGGTAGCCACCACGTTTAAATATTTCAATTTATTCAAAGGCATTGTATGAGATTCCAATCGATTTCTTATGATTTCAAGATTTCACGGGATTCTAAGGAATTCGAATGTATGTATATTCAGAGACTTTAAAGGATTTTGTAGAATTCCTTGGAATTTCAAGTTTTTCAAGGTATTCCAAAGTATTTTAATGGACCTAAAGTGATTTTAAAGGATTTTATATCACAGAAATAATGGATTTGAAAAGCTTTCAAGGGATGTCGTATCACAGAAATAACTGGTGGTTTGTTTATGTGTCGGCCTAAGCAAAAGTGTGACTCTTCCAGAACTGAGAATCCAATAAATCGCTTTCGAGGGTTCCTTTTTAATTCGTTGATACTCGATAGATGGCGGCATAATAAAAAAGATCTGCAGTCGATAAAAGTTTTAAGCATAACCTGAAAAACTATTACATCTGATATTCATTATCTTTCATTCAAGTTGGCTAATATCTATAATTTTAGTTTCTTTATTACATTTTTCCCAGAGCAATGTCATTAAATCTGTATTATAACGTAAGCGGTATATCATAATCTTGTAAAATCTTCGAAGTGGGTCGCTGCAGAAAATGAGTTCTGTACAAAAAAGTCTCTATAGGGACTCATATTTTGGGTTTCTTTTCAGCAAGAAAGGTTCTTTTTTGTTGCAACTCCCTGGGAATCAAAAATTGGTTCTAGTAGAAACCCTAGTTTTTTTCTGTCAAAATATTGTATAGGTTCTCATACAATTTTAATGGCTTTACTTCGAGTCTTCCAACGTTAATGGATATAAATTGAAGACGTGATTTATTCCAGTTTAAGGTCACATAAACATGAAAGCAAACAGAGCCATCGCTTAATTCATATTTATTTTAAAATTCCATACATTTCGGCAACTACTTTGTGCCTCCTTTCAAAAATAACTAAAGTATAGTTACAATTAGTAAGTATTATAAGAGGAACATAAATAGAAGAAATAATAACTTTATAAAATGATAAAAATTATTTTGCCTCCGTTGGAAAAATTGAATTATTTGAACCATTTTGTTAAAAAAACCAAAAATATTTAAAACAATTTTAATATTGTAAAAACCATTTTAGAACGGTAAGTCCAGTCAATGGTACATCAGTCATGATAAAAACATGAACATTGTGTAAAGTCTAATAAATTGGAGAGGCTTTAATCACGTAAAAACTATATATTAAAAATATAAAAAGAATCCATAATGGTTAGAATGTATGGAACGGAAAGTGACACTAAAGCTTACATCAAGACAATATTCAATGAATGTCGACAGATGTGTAGTCCAGAAGAGGAAAGGTAGTCGTAGATATATACTTAGTTCGTATCGACTTATCCAAGATTTTCCAATTACTTTTCAGAGGAAACAATGTTCGATGGATTTTTTTGGCTATATGAGAGACATACTCCTGCGAGTGCAGCAAGGAGTTGAAGATGACACACAGATTGTTAGCAGAATTATTGTATTGGACGACAAAAGCATGTAACATTACTGTTGGTAAAGCTGAAGTGTCGATGCTACTAAGATAGGGAGGACTACCGGGGATCATGGCTTTCGTCTTTGAAACATTAGTGGATAGTTTTTAGTTGTGTTTATGGTAGTGAGACCTTAAAATGTATGTGAGTTGTGTGTAACTAAACATAATAAAGTCCTAATAGAGCTGCATTGAGATGAAAAATCGGTCCTGGAAAAATGATTAAAATGGGTTCAAAAGCAGATAATTACATATACTGCAAACAACGGCTCAAGTCTCTCAAGATTACACGATGATTATGTAAAATAAAGCTTGTTTTATGACAGGATTGAATAAAAACGTTGCCAACAGTCGACAAATATGTTGACCACTATTAAATTGATAGTTACAACCGCATTCATAAATTTTGAAGTAGCTTTCAACTCTGCACCATTCTATCTAATTTTAAGATGAAAAAAAGCTCGTGGTGAGAAGTTACCCCTGACATACATCCCTTAATGCCTTTAAACATGCCTTACAATATCGCCAGAAGAGGTTCATGATATACCAACACACGATTGCCTACTTTAATAAGAATGTGATCCTCTGTTTGTTGTTGCAGGGTTAAGTTCACAGTTTATGTGCTTGCCTAATAGCGACCCTATACCTGGTGTTCCTAATTGCAGAACTTCATATTCTCCTGATAGACATTCTCCAGAAAGGAATCTTTCTCTTGACGAGCCTCCTCTTCGTGACAGGTCCAAGACTCCTACTGCCAGTCATCTTCCTTCTCTCGTACTCAAATATGAACTTCACAACCTCAATTCTATTCGGCTTATTCCCTACACTAATCCGCTACGGTTATTTGAAATTCGAAAATACACTTTTCCTGCTAATGAACCGATCCTTGTGAAAGTAAAAAACAATAACCATGCGCTCATGACAAACGAAGAACAAATGGTATTAACAATATCCACTGGTGATGTCCTTGCAATAGTGGAGGGTAATCGACTTCTTCATGCAATATATAGAGTAAAATTTGACGTTGAAAAATGAGCAAAAATGAACAAGATTAGCGGCGACTTTGAAGATGTGTCCCCAGAAGAAAAGGAGGAAGGTCCCTTAGGCTACCGTCACACAATCAAAACGATTTTTAGAATAGTACGTGTAAACGACATTCATTAACCCCAATAGTTTAATTTGAAAAAATATAAAACCAAAATATAATATTGTTTGTGATCCCAAGTAGGATCGAAATGTTACAAATGACTAAAAATTACATCAAACAGTTGATATGTTATGGTTCTTGAAGGTTCCACCTTTTTTAATGCACCAGTTTTTTCAGAAACAGATCAAAATGTTGTTTTTTATTTGCTCATAAAAATATTATGGAAGGAATACTATTATAGGCTTATAATGATTTACCTCTATAATAAGTATCAAATATAGGGAATACTACCCAACCGTATATAGTAAAAGATTCCTCAACGTTTAATGACATCAGTTTGCAATAATAAAGACACATTTTCATCTTTCAATACAGTCTGTACAGTTAGTAACAATATTGATACAAGAAAAATATCACACAATCATTCAATTAGCTCTATTAAATTATTCATAAGACGCCCTTAAAAGTACAATCAATAGATGAACCTCACCCTGTGGTCTATTTGACCGTTGACCTGGGTTATAGCTACTGCTTAAAATGTTACCCTGCCGTTATGTTGTTTGACTCACCTATTTTAGATGGATTGTACAACAAACTCTGTTTGCAGCCTGTACCATGTATTTAGCAGTACTAGCTTGTAAGAATTCAGATGACTAATACGCCCAGAAAAAAAATCGACTGGATCCGTTTAAATTAGCAGTAAACATTATTTTTTATCAGCATTCTTAAAAAGTATTTCCCGATTGCGACAGATTGGTTACATAAACTGATCGGAAAAAAGCTGTCAATCGGACGCAAAATATGAATTTTAGCTGTGAAGAATAAAAATGTGTATATAAAAATCTTTTAGATTTTATGACATAATCCGCTATTTTGTTCTTTCCGATCTTAGAGCCTTCGTCCCTCTTGAGGAATGTGCACTTTTATGAAAAGCAAGGAACACGACGCTTTATGCTCGATATCGTTAAGACCATGCCGTCCGAACCTCGAGATAATTTTTCAACATATTTTTTGCAATAACTCATGCCCATATACCAGAAGCGAAAGCTCATTAGGGCGTTCTATTTCATTTGCCATATTTCCACCTCAATATCTCAATTCATGTGGACGTGAGTTGTTGCAAAAAATATGTCAACAAATTATTTCGAGGTAAGTATGACATGGCCTAAAGAGATGCTGGGTCAAGCGTCGAGTTCTTATTTTCTTAAAAGACCAAGATTTCACGTCGAAGAACACTTAATTCACACTCCAAGAGAAAGTGTATCTGAATATAATTTGAAAAGTCACAACACACGACACGAATGCTCGAAATATCGACAAAGCAACACAAATGATCTCTTGACTCTTGTCAGGCTGTCAGGCTGGTGATGACATTCTCAGTTCTGACACCATGACCGGACTTGGTTGTTCTGTCAATCTGAACAGACGTTCTGACCAACTATTCCTTAGCCAACAAAAAATGGATGTACCAGCCAACCATTTCTCTAAGTGTATGTGTCCTAAATACTCTGCATGTTCGTGACACGCTCTGCACCTATAGCAGGGAACTACTTGACGTAGTTATTGTAGCTACGGTATATTCAGGTGAAATACCACTGTATTGGCACGCGAAAATGAAACCTTCTGAGCCTGATTTAATTTCGGATGATTTGGGAAAGGCAAATGTTAGCACCTTTGACAAGGACTGATCTTCTATATTTCCGAAAAACTTTCTGTTCATTTTCTTCTTAAATAGATGTTGGCGGTAGTTTTTCACCTCTGGTTTTTTGATAGGTCTTTTAGAATTAGGGCATCTAGATGGAGTAGTACACTTTCTTCCCTTCTAACGTTAATATTCAGGCAAAGCGTCTCGGCTGCCTGCTCAACAGCTTTGTGAAGGAATGCCCCTTTGCCAATCATCTCGTAATTCCTGACTATTTTTAGGATAGGATCTCTTCAGTTTGCGATAATGTGAGGTGTACCCAGGATAATACGGTTATAACGACAGTAATAATGGCTCTTACGCATGAAGATGTCGGTGACTGTAAGTTCATTATTTCCCATAGAACAACCCCAAACGAGTAGAGTAGAACCAGGACGACGAGTATGTTAGTCGCAGATACCTGGATTAACGGCAATAGATTGAAAAAAAAAATTGTCGATGGAAGTGCTTGTGTTTGTTTCAGAGAGCCTCCTTCACTGATGCTGCGTCTTTGCAGACGCACCGGTCAGCTGGCAGGCTTTTTCGACAGCTTACTTTTTCGACCTTCGTTGTTCGTACATCTCTTCAAACACAGTTCCAATTCCCCGCACAATCCTGTCTTTCAGTACTTCTTATCAGTGATCCCAAACCTGGCGCCTTAGGCTACTGCGCCTGCGTTCGCTTGTTTAGAGGAATTCTGCCTTCGGCCGTATTTGGTTTAATTATTTCGATTTTGAGTCGAGGGCCAAATACGAAAGATGGCAGAATTACTCAAACGGTAAGACAAATGCAAAATATTCTAGGTATAACTAATGGGTGGACGCAAATATCAACTTTCAGAATTCGCTGAATTTTACCTTATTTTTCCGTGAACAGTTTTTCATTTTCTCTGACAAATAATATTTAAAGCTCGGCCTAACGGCATGAAAAATCGAATTTTTCGATGATGGCCTCTTAACGACTACAGCTTCTTCGGAATTTATTTCTTTAATTCGAAAAGAGTTCTTTGGACTATAGGTATTTTCTTCCTCACAGAAAATAATATTATTGGCGTAGGCGTAACAGGCAATTTTTGAGGCAATTTTAAAGTTCAGATTTTGGTGCAAATTCGAACTGTACGATTGTAGCCTATGACTTTGCAATGATTTCCAGGTTTTTGCTTTTAAGAACATATATACTAGTTTCACGTTGCTGAACATTAAAAATTTGTCTTTACTGCGGGATCATTTCTTTTTATCTCAAGAATAAGATCTTTTTGCAATATATTGTTTCAGGTTTTAGGATATAAAAGGGCGATAGTATTTTGCGGTTTCCTGGTCAGCACTTATTAGGAAACAACTCACAGACTGTATAATAAGTGCATGACAAGATGAGGAAGATTTTTCCAAAAACTTTTTTTTTTGCACAGATAATTCGTTAAAAAATCATCCATGAGGTTAAAAGAACATATTTATTTGCTTTGTCTAATATAGTGATGAAAAATTAGGTTCACACAGAAAGGGCTCGATGGTTTATTTTGATTTTGATTATAGCATACTTCGAAATCTTTACAAAAAAATATCCTGTAGGGAAAAGTCGATTACATGAAACTTCAGGTTCAAATAGATTGAGGCTTACCGTCCCATATCTCGGTAACGATTTTTTATTTTTGTCAAAATTTGAAAACTAGATTTTTTATCATGTTTTGAAGCCACTTCTCAGAAGTTGGATAATTCTAACCTCAAAACTGAAAACTCATATTCTCGAAACTGAACACTTTTTTTCCATCAAACATTTTTCCCTGTAATCAACAGCTCAACATCTCCGAAGTAGGTAATTCGATTTTTCTAAATTAATTATTTCATTCTCTATCATTATTCTAAGTCGAATTGCACGCTGTGAGAAAAAGTTTCAACCCGATATCGTCAAATTTGAACTATATTTTCACCTAACGGAAAGGCTCTTTACAGTCAACTATTTTTGATTTCGATTCAACAATACATCAGATTGCAAACTTAATCGTGTTTTCATTTAAATCGAGAATTGTATATTACAGAACATTTTTTCTCTCCTATGAAATTGACATTTTGTACCTTACCTCGTTAACCCATGCGTTCCTTTAAATGTGAAAAGAAACAAAACAAAACTACAAAAATGGTCAATGTATTATTTATTTAAGTTGAAAGTACCGACAAAATCATAATTTTAGGGAGTGTCGACACGAACCGATAAATGCGGCTATTCGCTTCGAAAATTCGGTACAAATTGCCCTTTTGACAGGTCCCCCCATTCGTACCGAAAATATCCAGCTATTCGTACCGAAATATCAGTACATGTAGCACGGTCAACTTTTTATATTTGGATTACCTACTTTGCTATATTTACTGATATTTCTTCAAGAACAATTCATAATGTGCATTGGTATTGAAACATACGTACTTTCGTTGTCTTGTTTTTGAAATTGAAAAAGTACGCATCCTGTGAGAAAAAAAAACAATTTTGTTATTAAACATTTCATTGCCACTTGTATCTGAACAACAACTTAATTTTTCAGATAGATGATGCTTACAATGAGCAGGCACAGCTTTCTTGCCAGCTTTTGAGCTAATGAAGCTGATAACCTTTTCATTTTTTCGAGTGATAGTGTACTATTAGCCACAAAATCATCCAACTGGTCTTCGGGAAAAAAGGTTTCAGTAGTTGCTTTCTTTGGATTCAGTAAGACAGTCGTTTTCGCTCCTATCTGATTGCTGAGCTAGAGTTCAATATTAGAATTTTTCTTATGCTCAACATCGACATAGCTGCCTCATTATCATTGGCTTTCTTGAGTAAAATGCTTGATACTATTTGTTCATGTTGCCTATCTGGTAATTTATTAATCATGTCCATAATCAAATTATTACTAACAGGCTTTGTGCAGATATATCTCGATATGTTTTTATCGACCTTTGACTGGATTTCACTATCACAACCATTTTTCTCACTAATTACTGGCATTTTTAAGTGACCTGGACCTTTTTGGATCTTTGTATGAGATTTGAACCTTGCTGTTGTACATACATAGTAACTGCAAATATTACTATTTTCACGCTCTCGATTTCCAGTATTTCGAGGTAACTGTACATTTTCATACCTTGGCATCACTGGCAATAATCGTGTGTTAATTTTTTTATCTCTTTCATAAAGTATCGTTTGGCAAGGGCCACATATAGCAAGAGGTAAACGTTCATCACTTAAGGAAAACTCATTATTCACAAAAGTTTGTATTAGTTTACATATTCTAGAATTTATAAGAAATTTTGTTGGGCTTGCTTTACCAAAAATAATCTTCCTCCGACATGGTGCACAAACTTTTTGTCTGTTTTGTTCGTGGTCATTTGCACTGTTGAAAGTAACCATTGGCGAGTTAAGGCAAAGGTAACAGAACTTCAAAGGGAATTCACTTAGGCAAAGGTAACAGAACTTTCCAGGGAAATCACTTAGGCTAAACAATTTTCCATTCTGACAAGTTATATTTTTTTCACGATTTTAAATTATTGTGAGTTTATAGAAGCAGAAATTCTTAAATTGTTCTGATATCTACACAATTCGAAAAACTAACAGTATTAAGAAACTCGTGCGACTTCTCCGGGACGTCGCTTGATATCTACTAGTTATAAACTGTTAACATATTTGGAAACAGGCACTAGTATACTTGCAAGTCTTTTCTAAGTTCTATCATTTACGGCTTAGTCTCGCTATGTTTGCAATCGGTATCGATCGGTATCGAAGGAACGATAATATACTACGATGACATGCACACACACATGCACACACAAACTATTTCATGCATAGATACATAAGGCTTGATGTGATGTACTAATAACTTACCTATACGCGCGAAGTATCGATTTAAAAACTTTGGATATCAATAAAACCAGTGCATGATCTATTCCACAACTGGGGTTTGCTGCTTTTTATTAGTATTTTTATACACTACAAATTTATTAAGTCAGATTCTCTCTACATTTTTGCTTCATTCTGCTGAGCTCCCGGCAGGGTGTGCCCTAATGCGCAAACGTTTAGGCCTTCTCTCGGGGAACGAAGTTTAGATTCAGACCCCTCCAGGGAGGAGAAATTTCATAGAGCTACCTTTTTGTTTCGCTCCGTTGGAACCATAAATCGGATCTAATAGTAATCCCAGTTTCTTCTGTCATGAGATTTCATGGGATCTTATAAAATTTCAATGACTTCACTTCATGTTTCGAGCACTTTTATGAAGATGGAAAAAGACAAAGATATAGGATGTATTTTTCATAGGTTCTCAAATATTTGAAGGGATTTTAGAGGAGTTTTGATGAGATTTCATCATTATGCAGAAATACTCCTAAGGCACATTTCTAAACTTGGATGACGGGTTTGAACAGTTTGCTTACCTATACATTTAATTGTGTTTACATAAGATTGAGAAAAAATGTAACCTATATACATTTCATGTTATAAAATGATCTAAGATTCCAAAGGTGAACTAATATTAATGATAAACGTCTTAAGATGGCCCGTGCTATTTTCATAATTATAATTAAATCATAAAGCTACGGGCGAATATTCACATTGATACGCGTCTATCTCAAAGGTGAACAGTCAGGTAGGGCTAAGGGGTGATTCGGCAAATCATTCGATCATACGATCAATTGCGTGATCCATCAGCTAATAAGTGGGGATAGCGTGGGACCAATGCAATTTATATATTGATTCCGGTATCGGTGCCAACGGACTTCGTACTCGATTCTCCACGGGGTGAGATGGACTTCTTACTCGAGGGTCTGCGAGGAAGGACCATTGAAGACAGAAATTTGAATGGAATAAGCATCATTCCAAGGACGCCACTCGCAACAGATTCCCCTGTGTCAATTGAAACTTCCATTTGCTAAACTATCCAAATTCGTCAGAATTCGGAGAGTTAGACGTAAGCTTTTGGGTTTTACATATTTTTTTTTTATTAGTGTGATGCAATTATTATAACTACTTTGCACTCCATATATTTGTGGAGTCCTCGTTGCGCATGGTTGCATTTATTTGTGGGAAATTAAATAAATAAGAATGTAGTGTGTTCAACTTTTATTGTTCCGACCTTGCACTTCATTTCACGATAGAGACCTCGTTGAGCATGGTTGCACCAGCTACTGAAATTTTAATGGGCGTTTCTACTTTAATAATTTAAAAAGATAAATAGAGCCAGAAAATAATTCGTGACGACTTTGAATTTTACCTTAAGATAAAGACCTCATTGTTCCAAGGAAGTTTTGGTGCTTGGATTTACATTGGAGGAGAATCCTACTTGTTTGTTTTTTATATGAGAGTGATTTTCTAAATTAATTTATATTACTTTAAAATACGCAATCATCTTTCCCTTGAGTAAAACCACAATTTGTCGCAAAGAATAACAATAATAATTAATACTTAATAACAATTGTAATTATTACAATCTGTCAATGATATAAATTTTAATGAGAATTTTTATTTTCAGAATGAATCTTGCTCAATTGTTGTTTATTAAATCATCCAATTTAGTTATAGAATGGTTAAGGCTAGGTTTAATGTCCTATCAGTATTGGAATCAATTTATATTGTTGGTTGCAATTTACTGAACAGAAAACAGTACATGCAAATTGAACGAATCTCTCAATGAAAATAAAAATAATTGAGATAAGTTTAAAATGCAACACTACGATCACTAAAGATTAACATAATTTCTAGTAAATTCAAAATAATACATTGTAATAAATTATGTAAATCAATAAAATTGACACAATTTATTTAATTTATCTTTTTTCATGAATTCGAATTAGAGTTCCACATTGTTTATTCTGCTTCGAGTTCAATCTAATAATTTTTTCACAATAGTTTTTTAATTATAATAATATATTTTGTAGATTTATTTAAAGACTTATTATATCGATGTAAATCAAATCCTACATTACATTTGCTTGAAAAAACTATTCACCGATAGTTAAAGTTTGTAATGTTACATGGGAAAATAAGAAAATTAAAATTCTCCAATAGTATTTTAGTCTTACCAAAACTTTAGAAAATATTTTGAATGAAAATGAATATTTTAAATAACTGTTTCTTATCACCACACACTGAAGCATATTGACCCTGCACGGTGAACTCTGATAGATTTTTTAAGGTTAGGTTTTTTAAAAAGTTGAAAAAATCGAATCACAAGAAAAATAGTATCATGGGAAAATTAGACAAAAAAAGTTTGAAAACATATTTTGCTTCACTCAGAATGAAATGTCCGTAGAGCTGATTGTTATACCTGGAAGACATACAGAAAAAAAAATCAAAATCTGTTCAAAATTGACCTGTCGGGTGATTTTGATCAAAATAGGGTTTCTCTGGACGAATTATGTCTACAGCTTACAATTTTTCATCGGATTTGAATGTTTAGAAAATGACAGTTTACTAAATCTCAAATAGATTTGTGAAAGTGCATTGTTTTCTTGCCTAATTCGAAATTTCGATTTAATAAATTGATGGCGCTGAAAATTAGTAACCTTAATTATTAGATAAATAGTAAATACATGTAACTTCATTCAATATGCTCAAGGGCCCATAAATAGAATCCTTTTGACATTTTTAATAAAACATGTGTTAAAAGGTTAAGAACATAATTGTTGCTTTCATTATTAAAGAATCATTTAACATTTCATTTTTCTGATAGAAATGAATTTTTGAAATAAAAATTCCTGATTTGTAAATTGTGGTTTAAAACATTCCAGAAAATTGCAAAAAAATAAATTCAAGACCGACACTAAAAAATCGTTGTATGCAACAAATAAGGTTTCTAACAACTATGTATGCAAAAGCTCGAGAACATGAGTTTTTAAGAAAGGAATGTAAAATGAAAAAGTCTTGTTTTTTAAAAATTCATGTAAATTTTAAATAACGTATGTACATGTATGCACATGCAGAAATCATATTTTTATCATTCCACGTCATCACTGTCCGCAGAGCCCTCGAGGATCACGTGTTTCTATAATCTTATGAGGATCTTATCAATCTTGCAATAATGTACCAAAGTTTAACAGCCCAAGAAATATTTTAAACAATATACTCAGTTATAATACTTGAAAGATCTCCTTCAGACAGAAAAACTTTTTTCATCGTCATATAATTCGAATATGACGCATGAATGGAAAAGACGTTTCAACCAACAAATTTTTAAATAAAATAATTCTGAACATTTCCGTGAAAACATCATAAAGCTGCGACTGGGATAGGATGCGATAGAAGTTGATTTTTTGTATTATTTTGTAATTTTGTATTTCTTGCAAATTTCTATTTTTAGATTGCTCAAAACGAAAACTTTAGATTGCCTATTATTTAAACAGTCACCAACGCTTCCTCAATGAGGAAGCAAATACATTTGCTAACGGAAAGTAAAGTGCTGGTGAAATGATAATAATCATATTATTATAACTACAAACAAAGTTCTCCACAAATTTTTCTCATATATTGGGATGTTTTCAAAATTTTTCTTCTAGATTTGAATTGTTTTGAATTTCTGCAAATCATGTGCTAACTACGATTATTAATTAAAATTTCGTTAGGTTTTCGCATGAGTTTGAGCAAATATATTTGTTTTATCATGGAGGAAGTCGAAATGAAAAAAAAACACAAATAGGTCAAGCAAAACGTGTCAAACCAAGGAGTTTTTCCTATTCTTACATGAACTATGGATTATGTTAATGAAAAAATTTCAACTGCGAAAAACAGATTTTTGAAACATTAAAAATAAAAATAACTTACTTACTCTTCAAAACAATGTATCACTATTACAGTCAAATCGATTCGTTTCGAGTCAACGCATCTTTTCTATTCTGGCATCAACTTCGAATTATGTAAATGAGAACATATTTACTATAAAATCGAATTTTCAAATAATGTAAATGATCATGAATTCCTAACTCTTTAATAAAACGTATTAATAATATGAGTCAATTGATTCATCTTCAGTCATAGAATCTACGGTCATAGCATCAACGTTGAATTGCGATGATGAAAAAAGTTTTGCTATAAGACCCACACTTGAAAAATATTACAATATGCCAAATTTTATGAATTTATTCGCAATACTGTCAAGCTATCGTGTTCATAAAAAAGTCTTACATCCACACACACACACACACACACACCCACACACATTTGGACAATTGCTTAGCACATTGTGTTAGACATTTTTCAATTGGGGAACGTGCAGGCAAACGAATAAATTTTTTTTTTGAAATTGTTACCATTAGCTTCCTATATGAGGAAGCAAAATGAAGCCATTTTAGTGGCACCTTAAAAAATTGGCCTTTACATCATTTTCGGCGGCAATTTATATATGATGGATTTGCGTTTTATTGTATTCGTCGGCTTCGAAAGTACATGTGTATAC
This sequence comes from Andricus quercuspetiolicola, assembly GCA_035222095.1. Taxonomy (NCBI): domain Eukaryota; kingdom Metazoa; phylum Arthropoda; class Insecta; order Hymenoptera; family Cynipidae; genus Andricus; species Andricus quercuspetiolicola. The sequence continues at coordinate 6,632,558 of JAWWEA010000119.1, read as the reverse complement.
ACAATATACATTTATAGACTATTTGATGAAAAATATCCACAGATCATTTTTCTATACGTCGAATCTAGCTGACACTTCCTGGAGTAATAATTTGAAAAACCTTTCTGTCTAAAAATGGTCTTGAATTATAAAAAATGTATATAAGAAAAAAGTATATAATTTCAATATTTCATTTTGGTCCAAAAATATTCATGGGAAATTTCGGGAAGATTTTTCTATTCGCTGAAGGTGCCTCTAGAAGATATCATCAGTTAAAAAGATATTCTAGCGACTATTTCATCTTCCACAGGTCCGCAGATGTTACTTCCTGAAAACTACATTTTTGATGAAATAGCGTTGGACATTACATCTTTTTAAATACTTCTTTTCCGGTGTACTCATTGACAAAAATTATTCTCATAACAATAAAAGTACACAAAATGTCCAGAAAAACTAAAAAGTACAGTGTTTCATCATCAACACACATATTTTGTTGAATTCCATGAGTGAGTTATTTTATATTGACCTTTTATGATAATGTATCTCTTGGTAACATTTATTTAATGCAGTACCATGACGTACGTTTTAGAAACCCGTGATAAATGCATTTTACGAAGCCTGAAATAACGTTGAATCAACACAAGTTTTGTGTTCGCAGAGTTTACGGAGTCTCATTCATGAAATTTAAAATCTAGATACATGGCTAAGTAAACTTCGTGAGTTCCGTGATGCATTTTCGAAACGTGTCCCATCAACACTTCCATTCAGTAATAAAATGTCATAAAAACGTCCTCAAAATTCCTTGAAATATATTAAACGCTACAAAATCTCTTTTTCATTGAATAAAGTGTGTAAAAATCCTGAAATTTCTCCTCCTTGGAGAGGTATATATACCCTAATGAAGTACCACAATATTCATTAGGTCTATTGTTGAGCAAGCTCTTCAGTAACACTGCAATAATTTTTTTCTTCATCTGAAGATATGAAGACCATTTCTACTTTGTTCGTCACCTTCGTGGTCATCTATAATTCTATTGGTGAATATAATAAGAATAATTTTCCTCATATGATATCTATATATCTTGCAGTACAGTTTTCAGATTTCTGAAAATAACAATGTTGATTTAGTCTGCATCCTATCCTAATTGCTATTTTTATTCCAAACCCTAACCGGGTTTGTCCAAAGTAAGTTTGAACTAAATCGGAACGTTCCGGTCAGTCTTTAATGATTGTGGCGCAATGGTTATGAACAATTCTAATAAATCTGTGTTTTGAAATATATAAGTTGAAAGTTCATTTCGATCAAACAAAAGAGTTCCTCAAAAATTGCCAATTTCAAAGAGGCTGCGTCTCGTCTTCCCGAAAAATTGAAGGGGTTAGAAAAGGGGATGGACTAGTCGTCGAGAAATTTAGGAAAACTAACTGG
>JAWWEA010000119.1:5374164-5385772 GCA_035222095.1 Andricus quercuspetiolicola | reverse complement strand
AGCCAGCCTCACGCTACGAGAAAGGGACTTCTTTCTCTCCGCTTTGTACGTGTGTTCCGCGCGCGTGATTGCTTGTAAAAGGATACTAATTTAAAGTATAGTGCCAACAGAATATGTTTCTTCATATTGTGGGCACGACTCGCCTATAGGTAAACCTATACGTTACACACTTCAATGGCACAATGTGCCAAAGATACCAGTAGTCCTCCAGAGTTAGTCATAGACAACAAATTGAAAATTAAAAAGGGCAGAAAATCTAAAGGACTAGTCTGACGAGTCTAATTTCTCAAAAACACTTCAACAGGAAAACAAGCATACAATTTTTTTAGACAGAAATAAAGTTAATTTTAGTAAACAAATTATTTACAGCACAATACACTGAAGTAAAATATAAGGTAAATGTCGCAGTAATCGTTTCGGTCCGAATAATCATGAAATTTGATTATAACTTGGATATAGTTTTCAAACATATGTTAGAAGTAACATTTGATGATGAAAACCATTTATTTTTATCACTGTATAACAGGAAATAAAATTTGAGTGCATTCAAATTAAATAAAAAGAAAGAAAGTTGGGGTCAAGATTAATGACTTTCCCTTATCATATTTTTTAAAATTCTTTATGTTTCTCGCATTAATTTTATTTATATTCGAATACATTATCTTGGATTCTCCACCCTTAGAATTATAATTTTTTTACAGATTCCAGTCTAATGGTTTTATAAATAAAGAAGTTAGTTTTTCTGAAATTATTTTACTTGAGGTAATATTAAATTATTATATTGATGAATACGAAGCCTAATTCCAATGGTTCTTTTTGGCCTTCTTTTTTGTTTTCGTGGTATTGAGCTTTTATATTTACCAAATATTTATGAATTATTTTTTATATTTACGCAGAATACCAAATTGTAAGCACTGTCAAAAAATCTTATCCGCTTTGCCTATTTTTCCAGATTCTCAACTAAAATCACGAGATACGGGCTAACTTCTCACTGTCGTCAGTTGGGATAGTTCCCAAAATCGATGTTTTGTTGTCTAATCTCTCCCGAATGCACCTCTACAGTATAGCAACAGATTCTCAATACAGTTTTCAAGAATTTTTCTATATTTTGAATAGTTTTAAAAATTTACATATTCAGTGTAAAAAATGAAAATTTAGAAATGTCATAATTCAGAGAAGCTTTTAAACTATACAAGATATCAAAAATCCATGAAATGTGTATTGAGAATATGTTACTGCAGACTTCTCATTAAAATTTGGTGTAAATGGGTTTGATTTTGGTTTCGATTCAACAAAAATGCATATAGTCATCGTTCATATATTGGCGCAAAACCATCTTACAGTTTCGCAAAAGTCCAGTGATAAAATAGACTTACCAATGCTGTTCTCCAGTGGAGAATATGAACTGCCCGCATTTAAACTATCAGCGTTCATGTAAATTGTCCAATCTAGGTCGTGAGAGCGCTTCCTCAATTCTTTGAAAGAATGCTCTGTCGCGAAAGTGACCATATTTGAAACTGCTTGAAGGTAATTATTCGGGGTTATTTCCAACGAGCTGTAGTATTCGTCAAGAACCTTGTCATCGGAAAGTTCTTTAGGATATCCAATAATATTCGTCATAGAATCTAGTTTAGACAAAGCAGTTGCCCTTGTTTTTTCATCCATCCAGTCGACCTAAAACAAAATTAAGAGGACGTAAAAGATTATATCTATCTTCCAATGAATTCTACACAAGAATGCATTGGAGGGCGGAGGGGTGCAGGTCGCGCCAAAAACTACAGTTGGGACAGGGTTAGAGAGGGAGAGGGCCATGCATCAACGAACTTTTCAGTACGTTTCCTGATGATAAACTTTTAAAAAGTTTGCAAATCTTGCTGAAGATGTCATTTTAACTGTACAGTTCAATAATAACTTATTACAGTGAACTCTCACTTATTCCGAAGGCCGAGAGGCATAAGAATTCGGATATTCTAAGTCAGCAGGTCCCCCACCTCTACCCCTAGTCGTCGGGTGATTTTATCAAGCGACGTTCATTGGCTGCTCCTGCCTTGTATCGGTGTGCGCACCTTAATGACGCATGCGTCCTTGAATTTACGCATGCATGCAAACGAGGGCTTCACGCTCTTCGAACCTCTTTTTTATTGGTCGCCACTGAACCGGTCGGGACCACACCAGTGATTGTAACGGACCGTCACTTTTTCAACAGCGTATGTACCAAAAAGCGCAGATCTATTTAAAATGATAAAATATGCGCTTGTACTATTGCATCTATTGATGCAAGATAACTTGAAAAATGAGCAATATCTTACATTCAAATTAGTTAACTTTTTCAAAGTTAACAACTTTCTAAATTAGCATTAGCACCACTGAACCGTACAGGGACAGTAGTGGAAGGTGAAGGAGCTTCGCCACTTGGAATATCTGGATGTGGGGGACTTGAAATAAGTGAGAGTCCACAGTAAGTCTTTAAATCATTTTATATTTGACACTTCACACTTCTCATATTTTCGCTTAAATACGAACTGAATTAATACAACATAGTAAGAAAATTTAACTATTTTTGGTTGAAAGTTAATTTTTTTGTTGCTGAAATGTCTAGAATTGTATTTTTGGTTCAGAATTCGTTTCGACGAAAATTCAGTCTATTTGTTGAGGATTTATCGTTTTAGTTAAAAATTGATCTCTACGGTTGAAAATTGAACTAATTTATTGAAAATGTATATTTTTTCAAAAGTTCATTTTTAAAGTAAAAATGCTACTATTCTATTTTGGTCAACAATTAAAATTTTGAATTAAAGATTTATCTTTTCTAGTTGAAAATTTAAGTCTTTGATTGTAAATTCATTTTTTTTGTGGAAAATTAATTTCCTTGGTTGAAATTCATCCCTTCTGATTAAAAAATGGACTACTTGGTTTAAAGTTGATGTGCTTTGTAGAAGTTAGCCTTTGTTGTTATTACAGATTCATATTTTTAGTTGAAAATTAGCATTTGCGTGTTGAAAATTCAATTTGAAAGAATGGCTTTTTGTCTTGAAAACTAATCAAATTTTCTTAAAGTTAAATTATTTGGTTGAATATTTACATTTTTTACAATTTAACTGGTCAAAATTCAATATTTCCTATGAAAATTGATTACTTCAACTGAAAATTTGTCGATTCTATTTTTGGTTGGAAAATTATCATATTTAGTGGAAAATTTAATTATTTTGTTAAAAATTCATTTTGCTTGATGAAAAATAAACTTTATTGTTGAAAATTCATCTTTTCCGGATTAAAACTCAATTTTTTCCAAAAAATTAAATTCTTTAGCTTAAAAACTGAAATATTTTGTTGAAAATGCGTCTTTTTGGGTATAAAATTAAAGTTTGTTGGAAGATTCAAATATTTTGTTAAAAATTCGTCTCTTCCGATAGATTTTTATAATTGAAACTCCTTGCTTGTTTTTTGTTAAAATGTAATTTTTTAAACTCAAAATCAAACTAATTAATTTCTTTGTTGGAAAATTATATATTTTAATTGAAAATTCAACCATATGTTTGAAACTTTATGGACTTTGTTGAAAATTGATCATCTTGGTCAAAAATTCATCCTCGTCGATTTAGAATTCAGATACTTGGTAAAAATTCATCTATTTTGTTGAAAGTTTACTTATTTTGTTACGACAACAACTATTTTATTAAAGATGTCTTTTTTTGTCAAAATCTTAAATGTTGTGTTGAAAATTCCTCTATTTGGCTTGAAAATGCAACTGGTTTTGACTGACTTTTACGTTCTTGGTTTGAAAATCCGATCATTTGGTTTAAAGTGAATTTTTTAAGATTAAAAATACAACTGTTTGGTTCAGGAATCATCTCTTTTGTTTAAATTTCTTTATTTATGGAAATTTAATTTTCTCATTGAAAATTTAACAGCAATATTTTTGGTTGAAAATTGACACCTTTTTAGTAAAACATTCAATAGATTGAATCATTTAAAATAACCAATATCAGCAGTGAGGCCAAAGGGTTGATTTGAAAAGACACTTTTAACTGATTTGTCAGTCGTCGATCAAGCATAATTTGAATAATTCAAAATTGACCTCGAATCAGTCACTTTTGACTGATGCCAATTTAGAGCGTACATTATTTATTCCCTTTCCCCCTTTTTATTATTTCTGATCTGATTTTCATTTCCAACAATTCATTTATTTCCTGTCCCGGTTTATGATCTTAAATCCGAATTCTCTTCCTAAGGGTAGATTTTGAAATAATTTGTTAGAATATCTCACCTCTTTTAAAATTTTCTTCAACTGTTGTTGAATATCGACTACTAATTTTTCTGCACCTTTCTTCGATTCTGGGTTGAAGTCCTTCCTGATATATAGACCATTAGTACTCAGTCCTAACACACCAGTTGTTTGAAGGCATTCCTGTGATCTATCAATTATATCAGATTGAACGCCGCCGCCATTCAAAGTGTCGAACTTCTTTTTTAGGTTTCTAATTTTTTCATTTAAATAATCTAAATAATTCTGAGCAGCTTTCCAAAAGAGGTAATTAGCCAGCTTCCTTTTCGGAGTTGTCTTCATCAATTGTTCGAATTTTTGGAAAAAAGGAGGGTTGTTCACTGTTATTAGTTCTTCGTCACCAATTACTACGAACGGTTTGAGCATTGTGTTGATGTATTCCTTCCAGGGAACAGTCGGATATTGCTTTGCAAGATCACGCACTTTTGTTGGTTTACCGGGATGTACGCCATTTGTTTCATCCTCCTCACTTTCAGAGATCTAGGGTTTTAAAATATCTTAATAAACGGATTTCGAGAAGCTAATTACTCCAACAATCTGGTGAAAACTTTCTCGACAATCTTATTCAATCTTGTACAATCCCACGCAATCTCTTGTCAGCTCCCATTACAAAAAATCATTATAAGAAAATAATATTAAAATATTGCAAGAATTTATGCAAAAAATCGAAGAACCTCAAAGGAATTACATAATTTCAAAATGTGAAAAGTATTTTAAATAATTCAATGGGTTTCAACGAATTTAAAGAAATTTCATAGGATTTCCAAACATTTCAAATAACTTTATAATATTTAATTAGTTTACAAGAAGATTTTAAAATGCTTAAAAAATGTCGAAACATTTTTGGGAATTTTAAGGTATTTTGAATAGATTAAAAAAATGTCAAGAGATTTAAGAGAATTTTGTGGGATTTCTGAAGATTAGAAGGGATTTTAAAAGATTTCAAATAATTTCACAATGCTCCAAATATGACCAAAAAATAGAAAACCCACATTTTTACGTAGCATTGTTAATTTTCAGCATTTTCTGCAGTCCTTTTCAATATAAATAATTACTAATGGACAATTTGAAAATCGCCCATGAATCTTTGAATGATTTTTAATTTTTAAAATAAATTTAGTTTATTTATACAATTACTTTTCCCAAAAAAATGTAAAAAATAATCGTATTTTCTTAATAAAATGTAATAGTCGATCACTTTTCGGAATAGAGTATTTAAAAAAAAATATTATTTAATTATTTGAACAAACAATTATTGTTTATTTTCAAAATTTCCCAAAATCGAGACAGATGTGTCAACTTTTTTCTCAAATTGGTATGCTATGCTACTTATTGTCGAATACTCACATACCTTTGATTTTTTTCTTCTCATTTTCAACAAATTTCTATTTGTTTGAACAATACTTATTTGCATAAGCATTTTTTTCAAAAACTTAAAAAAAATAATTAAAAAAAACACATACGATTATTTTTCCAACTGTATAGCATATAGAAATAATTTAGTAACCATTTTTCATTTGTTTAAACAAACAAAATTTGGTTAAACAATTATTTTGCTAACAATAAGAGAAATGCAATACCAAAATATCTCATTCTTGACACAACAAAGAACTAAAAAAAAACGATAAATGTCAATTATTGAATGAAAGTTTCTAATGTGCCCCCTGAGGAACACATGTACGTTTTCCTTATACCACTCCCCAATTTCTTAAGACACCACAAGCACTTGTTGAAGGTAAGGGGACCTACATTTTATGGTGGGTTCCAAACCGCCAACAACAACATCTTTAAGTAATCAGACAACCTTTCTGTCTAGAGACACTGGTCCCAGGACTTGTCGGAGGTAAATAACTCCCCAGCTAGGCTACCGTTCACCGCATGGGCCGCCGAGGCTCAATCCCACTTAAATATCAATTACATTTCTACATTAATTCCGAGAAAAAATTTTAATTCTTTCGAGCACACGATACAGTCGCTTATATTATTACGGATTTTGATATCTATTTATTCAGTTACGTTTTTCAATTTTAATCCAGTTGACCTTTGTTTAATCTTTTAAAATCCCATGTCATCCCGAGTATTGCCTACAAGCATGTGTGATCTGATATCATATTATGTAATATTGTATAATTCCGTACAATTCCATGTAATATTATGTAATCCCATGCGGTCTTGTATAATCCCATATGTGATCTCATGTAATCTTGTGTAATCTTATGTAATCCTGTAATCTTGTAATCTAGTGTACACGAAAAACCACAGTAGTGAACCTCTCGGGGTGAGCCTTACGCTCTCACAAAAAAATGTTTTTGTTAGACTACTCTAATCATAACTTTATTATTACTCACAGTGGCGAGCTTAATTTCGAAATCAAGAGCGTCCGTTAATTCTTTTTCAGCTCTAGCTTGATTTGCACCAAAAATAACAGCAATGTCAACCATAAGCTTGTGGTAAGCTTTGACGCTCGGATCCGTCATCCCTTTCATGAGCGTTTTGCGTGGAAGAGAGAGAACAAATGGTTGGCCAATCTGAGAAAAGTAATTTTTAAGTGAAAATACTCAATTCGAATTTTGTTTTGTTATTTTTTCTCTATAATAGTGAATACTTACGGTTAAACTGCCTTTATATGAGTTTGACTTATCACCACTCAAAACGCCTAAATAGAACAAGTACCCGGTATTATATCCCAATTTCTGCATAGCATAAGTCGATCGTTTCCAATCAAAATTTTTCTCATCCCACCTATTTTCCAGTACAGGCCAGCCACCTGCTTTCTTTAATTTATCTAATTCTGAAGAGAGACTGTTTTTTTCAATGGAACCTACAGAAAAAAAAGAAATTAGATTTCCATACGAAAATTTTTTTTTGTACAAAAGTTCAGATTTTAAAATATGCTCACTGGTGTCCATGCAAGCCTTGTAGAAGTTTTTCGCTAGTTTGATCCATTTGCGTTCATTAGGTTGAACTGGCTCTGCAATGTTCTTTTTTAGTTGCTCCCAAACTTTCTTTTGGAGGAAAGCATATCTGTCGGCTGACATATGATCTTTCGGCATTGGTGTGTTTTTCAAAAAATTACCGCAGGCAAATTTGTAAAAGTTGTCGCATGGCTTTACATTTGGGTCGATACTCTCCCGGATTGTTGTAGCTACAAAATAAAGTTTAAATTGCAGGATCCAATTATAGAATAACGTAATCACAATTTCAATTTGTTTCATTCATTTATGATGCTCTCCAAATCTAAGGTAGTGAAGCTTGAATAATTTGGTTCGAGAGAAGTGGGTCACATATGTTTGGTAAAAAGCTACTTATTCGTTAAATCTAAATATTTACAAATAATATAGGCAAAAACAACTAATGGATGAAGGGGCCATCCATCAATTACGTAACAAATATGAAGGGTTGGGGGCGGGGGTAGCTGCTACTGTTGCGTAGTATTCTTAAAAAGCAGCCTTACTTGAGATCCATGCACAGTAAAAAAAATGTTCAAAATGATACCGAAATCCAGAACATTTTGATCGATCGAAATGAATGATCAACTTTTAAGATCATAATGATCTGATTCGGGATCGCGTATCAAGTCAAACCAGAATGGTCGACGTTCTTAGAGTACGTTAGCTCATATACAAGCTTTTTTGGGTTTCTGATCGTCCAGTGTACTTGAAACGTTAAAAAATTAATGAAATCTATTATTGGAAAATATCCTGTGTTAAGTGTAATTGTCACTTGCGTGCGCTTAGATAAAATTTTTAGATTATGTCGTTATGACATCGACGCCAAATATTGGCGGCCATTTTGTTTATTCTGACAAATGAACAAAAAAAGAAGATCAAAGTGATCCGAATGGACAGATCATTATGATCTCGAGAATCAAATAATCGTTGGAGTAAAATGCTCTGCAACAAAAATGATCCTTTTTTTTACTGTGTGTATCCAAAATTTTAGAATACATTACCGGCGGAAATTATCTACACGGCTTTTTTTTGAGCTGTTGCAAAAGTGCCTTCATTTTCATAATATTAACACGGAATTTTTTCCTCACGAAAGCGCGAAATTTAGTAAAATTCTGCTTCGAATCAGCACAAGTTAAGGGAAAAGTGTCAATTTTCGAAAAAGGTATTGTAAGAAAACTTCAAATGGAGATGCTTTCGTAAAATTTGAATGACTCTAAAAATAATGAACATTTCCCAAAGTTCCTGTGCTCATTTGATTGATACAATGTTTCAAAAAGACGTCAGAACATCAAAAATATTTTACAAAATTGTTTAAATATTTTTATTTTGTCCCTAGATTCTGTCCCCAAGCTTGGTGGGAAAAGTCGCAAAAATTTCGTCAGTACTTCGTTCTTTGTGTTGGTTCATACTAAATCATAAGGTACTATAATTTTCCCGCCGACTGCCACGCTCCTTTCATGAGAATTCTCTCATCTTTGTGCATCATTTGAAAATGCTTCGGATTTTTCTTTCGAGTTACAATTTTGCATGCAAATTAGCATTTCTACCTACTTTTAAATGGTATTTTCCATTTTTGTTAAAACAATAGAAAATGATGCAACATTTCGCAGATTGTGTCATTATATTTCCGGGGTACAAATCACCTAGTCAATTTATCAAAATATTAAAGTCTTACCTCAGAGTAATTCCAATTTTTCAAAAATTTCGAAATTTGACGTCTTTTTGCAACATGTTTGTAGTAAACTGACATTTGGTCTCAATTTGGGGTCATCAGACGCAGAATTTTAATAAATGTCGTCATCTTATAGGAAAAAAACTTTCATGTCAATATTATAATACATAAAGTACTTCAACAACAGCTTAAAAATGGGCATGTAGATCATTTTCGCCTGTAGGGGAGAGTGCCCTTGGTTGGAACGCTTTTTGTTTTTTGTTCACAAGAATAATAAATACGTGAATATAAATAATTTTTTATGCTTACACATAAAGGTCGATGCTTAACTATAACTTTGATGCGGACAACATGAAATATGAAAACAAATTGTTGATTGAAAAATTATTTTCTTAAATCTATGCAAACGTCCCAAACAAGGGCACTCGGTCCTTGAATTGGACACGTCCGTCCTTGCTTGGAACGCTTCAGCACAATGTTCATCTATGAATGAGTGATTGAACTATAGTATTAGAACACATGAAGAAAGAGTAATAAACTTAACAAATGTTATCTGTGACAAGTTCCAATTGCTGTTTCTAGGTTTTTTCCTGAAACATTGCCTATTTTGCGAGTGCTCGATTTTTCACCGGGTAATGACTTTTTGTCCATCTAGAAAGTGTTAACAAATCCTAAAAATTTCGAAAAATAAAACACAATTATTTTTGAGTGGAATTAACGTTAATCAATCAGCAATCAATACTCGATTATCTTATTTAAAGATGGCATTCGCAATAAAATGTGTTATAGGTTATAAATTGAAGAAAAACGACTTCTGACAAATCAAGTTGTTATTCCTATTTAAAATTTAAAAAAATATTATTTTATAAAGTTTACCAACTTCCCTCAATGTTGTTTTTAATAAGATATCACTATTTACAACATTGTAACTAATGTTTATATCAGCTTTTCTCCTTGCGATCTACTGTCATTGAAAGCCAAAGTGAAATCGAATGTAACTCGCATGCGCGAAGTGTCTAAAGCAAGGAACATGCAGGTGTCCCAACCAAGGAATATTGCATGCGCGTAGAAAATGATTTTTTACACAAAGTTATGTAAGTGTTTTTGAAAAGCATGAATAGTTATATTAAACTAATTGAATTCCTTACAAGCAGATATTTTTTTTTAATATACTTTTTTACTTCTACAAAAAACTATGCACGTAAAGAAGCTAGATATTTTATGTGTACCTGAGACAAAGGAAAAGGGACGCAAGAGTAGGAACATAGAAAGTGGGGTGTTGAAAGGCAGTTTTCTAATATAGTCAGGAGTAGATAGTGAATCACATGGTAGCCAAGGACTCCGTTTGATTATGAATGAAAAAGCAAGACAACATCTCAGAGATCATGATTTTGTATCTCTCATATTGTTGTGAGCTAGTATTACGGTAGGAATCAGAAGATTATTTATTATATCGTGCTAAGTCCCAGTTGATAGTGATCCAAAAGAAGTCAAAAACGCCTTCTGGGACACTTTAAATGAAACAAGGAGTACTTGCGACCACGGTGAAAGAAACATTCTGGTAGGAGATATGAACGGATGGGTCCGTGTCCAACGTCAGGATACAGATACAGAAAGGGTGCTAGGTAACTTTGGGGATTGAAGAAAAAATTATAACGGGGAAAAATTAATTAGCCTATGCTTAGAGAAGGTCCTATTCATTACAAATACTTGGTTTGGACATAAAATGATCCACGTCCACACCTGGCGTAAAGGAAATAACGACAGTATAATTGACTTCGTTATTGTCGATGAGAGATTCAGAGAACTAGTGAAAGACACAAGAGTCATGAGGGGTTCTGAATGCAATACTGACCATTACCTTCTAGTCTCCAAAATAAACTCAGGTCAGGGATGAAGAAGAAAGAGAATGAAAAAAACGGAACAAAGGCGAATTAAGATTGAAAATTTACAGAAACCGGAAGTGCGAATAGATCTTCAGAATAAGATGAGCGACCGCATAGATAGGGCAACTTGGGAGGCGCCTATAAGTAGCAAAGATATAGAGGGCGCATGGACTATGCTCCGGGATACCATTATTAAAACTGCGACCGAAGTGTGTGGTACTGCAGCCCGACAAGAAAAGAAAGAAGCGTACAATAGAGCGTTGAACATCACAGGTCTTAGCGATAAGGAGAGAAATAAACTTGAAAATGATTACAGACACAAAAACAGGAAAGCTAAACAACTAGTATAGGAAAGTGAAAATAAATTCAGAACAGAAGAAGAGTAGAAAATGCAAAACGATTTTGAAGGAAGCAAGAAACTTATATATGAATCTATGGAGGAAAGTAAAAGTACAGATGTGGTCAGCATGAGAAACAGTAAAGGTGAAATGCTGTATGATACAGACGGAATAGTAGACGCTTTGAAAGACTCTTTCAAAGAATTGTTAGGAGGTGAAGCTATTTGGCACGAGAAATGCGATATGGGACACAATTCATTAGAAAACTCAATTGAGACAGTCTGTGTTACTGAGGTTAAAGATAAAATTAAGAACTTAAAAAACGGTAAGGCTGCTAGTGTAGACAGTATTAGCACTGAAATATTTAAATATGGCGGCGAGTACATACCTCACAGGTTGTGCGAATTGATAAATTTATGTATCGAGATGGGAGAAGTCCCAGATGACTGGAAAAAAGCAATTATCGTACCAATATA
>JAWWEA010000119.1:5076139-5087926 GCA_035222095.1 Andricus quercuspetiolicola | reverse complement strand
TGCATTTAAAAAAAAAATAGTCTTCACTCAAATTCTCAATTTTTCAACCCTTCCTATTTCTCAAAAAATTGCAAAATTAAAAAAATCCTCAAATTTGTGATGTATTTGATTTGTAAAAGAATACGCCACATAGGCAACACTTGTTAAACACGTAAGCTTTTTTTTAATTCATAAAGCCTTTTCAATATTTCTCTTTTTAAAATTAAAAACGTAGTAATCATGTATAAAATTATCTTCTTATTTCATATGTAAACAAGAAATTGTAAATTTATGTCATTAGAACATGAATATTGAGTGAAATATGCCTTTGCTGAATCAAAAGTGAATAAATCCATTTTCATTTGGTTAATAACTTCAAAAAAGTATCAAATTATACAGATTTCTTTTAATTTAGTTTATTAATAACAGCCTGACATATTATTATGGCCTATTTCAAATTTCATTTTAATTTATGTTTTCATTATTATCATTTTCATCAATATGATCCTAAATATTGAGAAATACTCAGGGGAATTCCCTTTTGTGTCAGAAGGATGTCTCCTGACACAAATGGAATCTCCTCTTTTTCATTTGTCTCGAAATGAATCTTCTTACAGCAAACATTATTCGTTTGCGACAAACTTCATCTAAGCCTCGGGACAAATAATTATTATGTTCGTGTAAAAAAAATATTTATGTGGTTCAAAACGCAAGAGGACGATATTTTTGTTTCAAAACAACTCTTTCTGTGAGTGAATGAACTCAAATGGATTTATCACATTTTGTTTGCTTACTCCTTAATTATAACACGATAAACTGTGATCATACAATTTATTTAGAGTTAGAATTTTGTTGAATTGCTTTGATTTTTTCTCAATTGTGATTGAAATAATTTGTGAAGACAGTTTGCCCATTGAGATAATTGGAGTACTTCTGGTTGCTTGCTAGCTGAGCAATACTCGTACTCGTATTACTCAACGTTGCTCCTGATCTTAAGCGAATGATGAATGCGGGCCGCGCAACCCGGATCGCATAGCATAGCGAATATACCTGCGACTGGAATAATTAATTAACTGCTCACGACCATTAATTCGCAAAACCCGTGAGATTAATTGCAGCTTCTCTGAGCAAAGTCGTGGCACGTGCGAGACCCGAGAACATTGCAGCATGATCTTCCTAATTGTACATTGAGACAATTTTACTTCAGACCATTTTACATCAAAGGGCTTACTTGACCCAAAAACCTTTTTTAATTAAATTTATATTTCACCAAGATCATCTACAATGCAAAAAGTTGCGGCAAGTAGAAATTTGATTGTACAGTCAACATAATTTGCGAAATCAAAGTTTGCCAAGTAATTCTAAAAGGTATGTAAATTTTTTAATTAATTTTTTAATTGAAATGAATTACAGAAACTTTCAGAATGTATTAAAAGGGGAACAAATAAAAACTTGGCGAGATTCTCTCTCTCTCTCTCTTATTTTTAATAGTAATAATTTTGCCAAGTTCTCATTTTTTCCCTTTTAATACATTCTGAAAGTTTCTGTAATTTATTCAAATTAAAAAATTAATTTAAAATACTAGACATCTTTTAGAATTACTTGGTATGCTTTGATTTCGCGAACTATGTTGATTGGTTGGTAACTTTTTACTTAGCGGAATTGTTTTTCATCGTAGATGTTTTATCATCATGTTCATATCTCACCAAAAACATCCATAGATGTTTTTCTTATATATACGATGCCAAAAATTCCGCAAAGTAAAAATTTGTCAGTACAATCCACATAGTTTGTGAAATCAAAGTTTGCCGAGTAATTATAAGAGACATCTAAATTCTTAAATTAATGTTTTGATTTAAATAAATTAGAGGAACTTTCAGAATATACTAAAAAGGAAAAAAGAAAATCTTGGCCAGATTATTATTATTAAAGATAGAACATCTCGCCAGAATTTCGCTTTTTTTCTTTGTAATACATTCTTAAAGTTTTTGTAATTTTTTCTATTGATCAAATCAAAAAATTTAGATATGTTTTAGAATTCCATCCATCCAATCTTCATATTTTTGTAGCAATTGGTTGAATAGTGTAGGCTATAGGTCAGGGTGGCCCGAAAAAAAATATCATTTTTCTCATTGTCTCACTCCCTATTTTCTTTCATTTGGTGTAAAAATAATGGTGCAATTTTTTATAAATCAAAAAAATGTTTAACCCGTGGCCTGTTAATTATTTTTTGTTTTTGTAAAAATAACAATTGAGTTTCATTAAAGCAATAATTATGAAAATAAAATGACAGTAGGCATCACTGAAAATAATTTTTCCCTAATTTTATTCAGAATACTACCCTTAAAAGTGAAAGAAAACACCTTCTATTAGACTTGCAAGTTTGACTAAAAAGATTCTCATGAATGTATACAAAAAAATGGGTTGCACATTTTATCGTGTTAATCTTTTGTGGTAACTAATGTATGATTTTTTTTATTTATAAGAATTGCACAATTATTTTTGCACTAAATGAACGAAAACAGGGGGGGGGGTAAGACAACGTCAAAAAAATTTATTTTTCTGGGCCACCCTACTATAGGTATGTCTGATTACCAAAAAATCGTGTTTTCTTCATAAAAAGTACTAAATCTCGAAGAATAATCAATAAATAAAAAATGTCTGAAAACCGAATGAAGAACTACATCATTTCTCTTAAAACAGGGATTTGCAGAAAAATTTCTTTTGAGTATTATTATTAGTGAATCACATTTAAGCAGTATTGAGACAAAGATATTTATAACAAATTTAACAATTCCAGTTTTGCTGGAAAATTTATATTTTTTAGTTTAAAGTTTAATTGTTTGATTGAAAATTAACTTTTTTGTTAAAAATTAATATTTTTGGATTGAAAATTCAACTTTTTTGGTAGAAAATTCATATTTTCGGGTGGTAAATTCAACTGTTTTCTATAAAATCTACATTTCAGTTTGAGGATGCATCTCCTTTGGTAGAAATATTATCCTTTTTGGTTGAAAATGTAACTGTTCTTTATTTGAAATCAAAATCTTTTCTCAGTTGAAACATTAACTGTTATATTTCTCACTGATTTGTTAAAATTTGATTTCAGTAGCTGAAGATTCATCTCTTTGGATGTATATTTAACTATTTTGTAGAAAATCCGTTTCTTTTTGGTTGAAAATCAATTTTTTCAACTGCAAATTCAAATATTCCATTTTTGGTTGCAAATTTATAGTTTTTAGTTTCAAATTCAACTATTTGATTGAAAATGAACTTTTTTCTTCAAAATTCATCTTTTCGGCTTTAAAATTCAACTGTTTTCTTGAAAATTCGTCTTTTTAGGTTGAAAATTTTATTATTTTCATAGAAAGTTCAACTATTATAATATTTATACTATTTGTCTTTCTGGATAGTAAATTCATCCTTTCTGATTAAAAATTCAACGGTCTTTTAAGAAATTCGTCTCTTTGGTTTGAAAATTCAACTAGTTGGTTGTAAATGCTACTGTTTGGTTGATAATTAATTTTTTGTTTGGAAAATTCATATTTGTAGATCGAAATTTTCATTCTATAATTACTAGTTCAACTGTTTTGTTAAAAATTTCATTATTTTGCGAAAAATTCAAATATTTTTTTCAAAATTCATCTTCTTTGTTCAAAAAATCCAACTCCTTTGTTGAAAATTCGTTTTTGGGAATGAAAATTCATCTTTTTTGGTAGAAAATTTCTTGACTGAAAATTCAACTGTCTTCTAAAGAACAAAACTGCGGTTGAAGTTAATTCATTTTTGTTTGAAAATTCGTCTTTGTAGGTTGAAAGTACAACTATTTAGTTCAAAATTCGTTTCTTTTGATCGAAGGTTCAACTATTAGATTGCAAATACAACTGTTTGGTGTAAAAAAAATTTTTTGTGTGTCGAAAATTCAACTATTTGGATGAAAAATCATATTTCTTGGCTGAAAAGTCATCTTTTTGGGTTTAAAATCCAACATTTTTCTAAAACATTCGTCTTTTTAGCTTGAAAACTCAACCCACTCGTTAAAAGTTCATCTTTTTGGTATGGTACCTATACATTAATATTATTTTTAAAAATGTGATCATCTGTGATGAAGAAGGGGAGGGGTGGAAAGAGTGTTCAAAATATCGTGACGCAGTTTTTGAATGGCCCCATTTAAAATTTGTAAACTCCTCAATTTTAAAATCTTTAATTTAAACCGATTTAAGTTTACAATACTGAAAGCTAAAAATTACCTTTATTACACAGGCCGACAAATTTTAAAGCCAGAGACCAGACCTAACATTTCCGAAAGATTTTGATGCGCTGAATCCGAATCCGAGCTTGAAATTGCTCCTGCACGTCAGGTTTTCAAGATATCCTAACTTAAAAGTTCAAAAAACGCGTTTTTTAGCTGTTTTTGAGGTTATGTAACCGAACAAGAAAAATGTCTACCACAAAAGCTGATATGGAATTTGAAAGTACTAATCTTCCCCTTTCAAACCTACTTGGATTTATTAGGATATCTTTATTTTTCACCAAAATATTGTTATTTGAAATTTTTTATTTTAGCGTTTTAACCCATTAACGCTGAGGTGTTCAGATTTATACAACGCATTCTCTATTGCTGACGGTACAATATTTTTTCTTCAAAATATTATCTCAGGGGTTTTCGAGGGTGCCCTTTCTATTGCCGGTGTCAGTTTTGTGTTATAACCCCTAGAAGATCCAATATGGCGGCCACAATTTAGGGCTTTAAAAAAGAACAAAGGATCCCGCACAAAATACCAACAAAAAAGCGTGCAGTCGTTTGGAACCAAACTTCGCACATTGATAAAACAAAAGAAGACGGACTGCGCGGAATGCTACTGCGCACTCTGTGTGCATTCTAATGTTCACATTCGCTGTACGTGCGCGCCGTTCTACAAATCTTTCCGTGTTAGAGATCACGTTTGAGTGGCGGGCTAAGGGTTGGATGCGTAGGTAATAAAATTCTTTTTGTGTTTGAAATCTGTCTAGCGGTTACATTTCGTGTCGATCGTGATTTTTGTATATAGTGAGTTTTAGAATTTCCACGTTACTGTTCATTATAAGAAAAAAAATGAGTTCAAGAACTCCTTGCGCTAATAAAGTTAATACGTTTTGTCACGTTTGTGGAAAGTATGAAACGGAGAAATACCGTCGATCAATTAATGATTCGATAAAAACGTCATACTTCAACTGTTATGGGACTTCAATGAAAAATTTGGATAAACCGTGGGTACCAACCTCAATTTGTCATGCTTGTAGATTATATTTGTCAAATTGGGAAGATGAAAGTACCAAGACGCGGACTGTTATTCAACCACCTGTTTGGCGTGAGCCCAACGATCATGATACTGATTGTTACTTTTGCTTATGCAAAACAGGAGGTTTTTCTAAAAAGTATTTGGAGAAGATCGTTTACCCTGATGTAAAAAGTGTTACACCAGCCAAGATTGGTATTAGAAATCACTCTGAAAACAAAAGTGACCGATCAACTCACGAATCAATGGATACTGACGATCCTAATGCAACTGAAGATTCTTCTTGGGAAGAATCAGATGATGAAAGTCCTAAATTTTTTGACCAAGAAGGATTAGACGATTTTATACGTGACCTTGATCTTCCAAAAGATAAAGCTGAGCTTTGCGCTTCAAGACTCAAAGAGAGGAAACTATTGTTACCTGGCACTAGAGTAACTGTTTACAGAAATAGAGAAGAAAAGTTTATCAAGTACTTTTCAATGGACAGTGGGATTGTGTATTGTAATGATATCGCAGGACTCATTAATTTATATAAAATAAACTTATATACGCCAGAGGATTGGCGTCTTTTCATAGATTCGTCTACAGAAAGTCTGAAGGCAGTACTATTACATAATGGAAATAAGTACGCTGCAATTCCAGTAGGTCACTCAACTACAATGAAAGAATCTTATGATACTTTCCAATTACTCCTGATAAAAATAAAATACAATGTCCATAATTGGCTTATTTGTGGTGACTTCAAAATGATAAATCTTATAATAGGTTTACAATCAGGAAACATTAAATACCCTTGTTTTCTTTGCGTTTGGGACAGTCGTGCAAGGGATGAACATTGGATAACGGAGAAATGGCCAGACAGATTAGAGTGGACAGTTGGTCAGTATAATGTTGTTTATGAAAGTCTTGTTGACAGAAAGAAAGTATTATTGCCACCACTCCATATAAAACTAGGGTTAATGAAGCAATTTGTGAAAGCCCTAAACACCGAAGGAGAATGTTTCAATTATATCAGATCTACATTTCCGCATTTAATTGATGACAAACCATAAGGCCCACTGTATGGTCGATTGTTAAATTATCACCGTCAATTTAAGAGTTCAGAACATCCGAATGATTTTAAACGATTTTTGAAGATTCTAAGAGATTTCCAAACGTTCAACAAGATTTCAAACGAAATTCAAGTACAGTTTTAATATTTTTTACTAAAACATTGGTCTGTTTTTAATACTCGAATTACAGTTCATTATAAAAATGATTAATTATTTAAATTTACATTTGTTCAACTTAAAACATTTTTCATCCACATTTTACATTTCTAACGTATTCAATCAAAAAGTTTATAAGAAAATCAGTTGAATTTTGTAAGAGTTTCCAAAGTTATGGGAAGCAGTTGATTCAGTTTAAATGATGCTTGAAAATTCATCTTCTTTAGTAGAAATTTTATCTCTTTTTCTTAAAATGCAACTGGCTTTAAATTAAAATTAACATCTTTTTCAGTCAAAATGGCAACCATCACATTTTTTGTTGATAATTCGTCTTTTTTTGGTATAAAAGTCATCCCCTTGGTTAAAAAATTTAACCATTTTTGTGAAAATTCGTCCTTTTGAGGCCGGAGGAGATTGAGATATTTTTTTCAGTAAGGAAAATACGCACAATTTCCACCGTTTTCTAGATAATTCTTTTTTCTTTTTAGTTGAAAATCAATTGTTTCACTGAAAACTCGCCATTTCCATCTCTGATTGAAAATTGACCTTTTTTGTTCGATAACCGCCTTTTTTGGTAGGAAGTTATTCCCTTTGCATGAATTTTCGTTTTTTTGATTAAAAATTCATCCTTTGCTGTTTGAAGATTCGACAATTTGGTTGAAAATTCATATTTGTAGGTTAAAGATTCAACAATTTGGTTGAAAATTAAACTATTTTTTTGAACATTCATTTGAAAAGTCATATTTTCTGGTTGAAATAAATAAATAAATTGGATATTTTAACATTTTTAATCTGAAATTGTTTGATGCCGTTTACAAAACATTCCATGTTAAAACTCATACTATACTGAAATGCTGGAATTTTGAATATAAAGTTTTGCGGCCACTCTGTATAACTATATGTACTTTTAAAATTAAAATTCGAAACTTTTTGAAAAAAATTCGGAAGCTAACGTCGTTTGGCGAGGATAACTCCCAAGACTGTTGTAGAATGTGGTCACACAACTACCAGTTACTTGTACAATTGTTATCCTACTTCGAATAACAAACAATGTTGTATTGAAGTTTTACATTTTTTAAAAATTAAATTAATGTTGTTGACGAAAGTTGCCTAACGCTATTTTATTAAAATTGTGTGAGATTGGGCGGTGATTGCTTAAGGGGGCTTCCCTGACTTCTTCTGTGGTCATATCTTCAATCTTGACGCTGTACATGTTTATTTTTACCCGTTTTTTAGTGAAATTTCTAAGTCTATATATTCCACGAAGAAACGTATTTTGTTTCCCGAATATAGCAAAGACGTCACCATTGTGCGCTGTCAATACAGTTTGTTCGTCGGTTGGCATGGGCTCAAGGACATGGTGTGCTCCTGTCAATTTAATTGATGCATCGCGAGGAAATGTGTATCTTCGAACTTCAAATTGTCGGCTTGGATTCGTGTGAGGAACAAGCCGAACAAATCTAAGTTCTTCAAGTTGATTTCTGCGTAGGAGGCAAGAAAAACTGTCAGGAGGAGACCTGGACCTGGCACGAAGAGAAGGCTGGACAGGTGGAGAAGGCCTGAACGGAGACTCTGAAGAATGTGGTCTAGCAGGAACCGACCTTTCAGGAACATTAGAAGATTCGCTACGAGGAACACCGGGGATAGGGGCGCCATTAGGCAAACACTCGAATGGTGTACTCCGCTCTGTAACAAGAAACAGAGGATTAATCTGAAAAACCTGGATATGTGATGGATTCATGTTGGTCATGGAAGGTCACGACGTTTTTATTAAAATCAGTGAATTTTTTCGAGATGGCTTTTTGTTTTGTGATATTGAATCAAATTACGATGTTTTTTTAACTTGAAGATAAATTTAATATAGTACTTGTATCTCGGAATGAATCCCACTCCTGAGAGTAAAAGGATTAAAAAAAAATGTAACCGCGTATTTCAGGGTCACCCCAATGTATTCCTGTACATATGTTGCGTATTGCGTGTCAATAGGAACACTTTCCGCATTCCTTTTTTTAAACACACATTTTCTGGATTCTCCGGGATAAATTCTGGTTCAATTCGAACTTATTTCGGAAAAAAATGAAATGAAGTTTCGAAGAAAATAAGAATTGGGGTAGAATTTAGATTGAATGGCACACATTCTGATTCGCGGATAGCTTTAAAGAATGTCTCTAAAATTATAAATATATTATTTTTTTCACCAATAGAACTGAAGATAATCGCCAAGGATAAGATGAGAATAAAAATAATCTTCATATTTTCTGATTAAGGGGAGCACTAATGTATTAATTTAGAATTCGTTTAATACTGTAACTGATGAATATTCTTGTGCTTCATTAGATCATAGATTATACCATGTTGTGGTTATCTCATAGATAACAGTCATTAAGGCTGCTTTATTCATCTGTTTACATTTCATCAGAGTTACTTTCAAGCAAAAAATTTAATTACTAAATTCGTAAAAAATGATATTACAATTTATACAATCTTTTATGATTAAGATCAGTGCGTCGTTTACATGGAAAATGTACATAGTATTTGCTATAGCGGCGTATTAGAAGCTTTGTAAAATTAATATAAATTCTACGAAAATAAAGGCTGTCTAACCGATTTATGATTTTAAATTCCCTGGAAACACTAGATGTAAATTTAGAAAATATGTATTACATGTTCCATGTTATACACTTACTTTTTTTATGGAAATTAACGTTAATTAGATTTTTTTATCTTCTTGGGTCTGTTTGAAGTCCCGGAAAATTGGGTATTTTTCACCAAATGGAACAATATTTTCGTGTGAGTCATTAACTGTAAGGGAAGGAACGTGAAGTTTATTTTGAACATACTAGTTTCCACCCCTATATCTCTACTTAAAAGCAAAGTTTCATGAGGGAAATATTTCTTTTTTTTTTTTTCTTGCAAAAAGCAATCGAAAAATTACATACACTAACTATATTTTATGACTGATCAGGTTTATAAACTTTCAGACGGTTATTCAGGCCGGATATGTTAGTATTGTCATTTGTCTACCGCGTAATATGTATGTGTATATCTTTCAATTTTTACACCGAGCCATAAAAAAAAAATTCTCGTCTTGGCGTGCATCCCTAAAAATATGGTAACATATGCAAATTCAATGTTAGTATATTTCATTTGTCTTACGCCTAATGTGTATGTGTTGTGCATATCTTTCAATTTGCACACGGTACTACACAAAAAAATTATCGTCTGAGCGTGCATCTCTAAAAACATGGTAACCTCTGCAAATCCAATGCTAGTATGTAAGAAAAAATTCGCACGAAAAAAGATTAGTTGCTACCTCAAGAAACTGCGAAACAAGGTGATGAAAAGTATATTTTGAAAAATATTGTTAGAATGATCATGAATACTGTGAACGTAATACATCTGCTTCCTGCAACGTTCCAGAGAATGTATTTAACGGAGACACCTACAACATGGAAGGAGACTTTTTTGGCAGAAAAATGTAAGCAGTTGTTACTTGACAGTATATTTCTACTCAATGTGGAAATATATGAAGAACAGTCTTTAGGCTTTCAAGAAGCGTTCAAAGAATCGGAAATTGAAATAATTGATGATGATGGCAGCGAAATCAATTGAACAGAAGAAAATGAAATTGTGGGAATTTTCTCGCAGAAAGACACTGATGTGCATTTTGAGTATATACGAGAAAAACTGTTGAATTCTGGAAAAACGCAGACGGAGGAAAGAAAAGGGGAAAATTTCACACTGTTCAACATATGCTGTGACGTCCCTCTTCTGAACGTCAGTTAAAAAGGTAGGCTCATAAAGTAAAAGCAGGGGGAACAAGAAAATATAAATTATTTGAAATAACAGAATTTGTAATTACCCAACTTAATGATTCTCTTAATGCTGAGTTTATTATTCATGACCGAGATCTCCGTAGGCGGGCTCTAGTAGAAGCATACGGGAATCAGAATAACAATGAAATGGTCTTTAAAGATTTTGAAAAGTAGATATATAAATTTAAAAAAGCTCACCGCATTGTTTCGAGAAAAATAACGAAATTTGGAACGGGAAAATCAAAAGAAGATAGTGAGGTTTTAAAACAGGATGCAGTTGTCTTCCTGAAGTGAAGCCTTTGATAGAGCATTACGGAATTTAAAATGTTTATAATACGGATCAAAATATCTTCCAATTGGAGCAGCATTCAGGAAGAAGTTTAGCAGTGGAATGTAAAAAAAGTCGATTGTGTTGCGCAATCTATATCTTCGACCATGCACAGATACACAATTCAACTTATCATCAGGGCTGATGGAAGATTACTCTCTCTATTATTTATGGTCCTAAAAGAACCAAGTGAGAAATCTAGACCAGTAATAGAAAGAACATCATTCAGATCGTCTAGTGTATTCATAATTGCTTTAAAATGTGGTAAGCTTACATTAGGCATGCGAAGCTAATTTTATATTTTCCTTTATTTTGATAACCTTAAACATGTTTTTACTTTACTCAAAATGTGTTTCATGGGTCATTTCAATAAGTGGGTCATAGAATTATTTTTTCCTAGTACTGGGAGCGCAAGTGTGTTTTCATTGAGTTCGTGGACTGGGTACTTCATGAATGTGAAACGTGTTTTTAGTGTGGTTTAAGCCCTTCGAATTAGAATGGGGATGCCTCATCCCAGTAGATTGTTTTTTTTCTATTTCCACAATGTTTCCTGACCTGAAGATAATTTTCCACGACGACCATTAAACAGAAATCTAGTAACATAATTTGAATCTAAACAAAGTTTACATACTCTCTCTAAAATGATCAGTTTTATGGAAAATTATATTTCTCGAGTAATTATTCGAAAAATTGGAAGGATGATTTGACCCCTTAAATACGAATTTGGGCACGTATGATAAAATATATGTAACTTATTTTTTAGTCCTCTAAAATATACTTCAGAATGAATTAAATCAGAGGCGAACATTTAGGTGACCTTCCTTGTAAGCTTAAACTAAACTACTTTAATGCAAACAACATACAACAAACCGCAAACCCACAAACTCCAAGCCCACAAAACCCAACCCCAGACATCCCACACTTAAGTAGCCCAAGCCCACAAATCTCAAGCCTATAAAACCCATTTCCACATAACCTGACTCCACAAAATACCACGCCTACAAAACCCTATCCCACAAAACCTAATTTTACAATTTAATATGTGAGCTTGGAAATTGTGAAATGAGGTTTTGTGGGCTTGGGATATATGAGGTTGAAAATTGTGATACTACGTTTTGTGGAATAGGGTTTTGTATCTTGGGATTTTGTGAAATTAGGTTTGGAGACTTGGGATTTGT
>JAWWEA010000119.1:5013740-5027615 GCA_035222095.1 Andricus quercuspetiolicola | reverse complement strand
TTGTCCTGCGTTTCGAGAATCAGTTCTTGTCAAAATATTTTAATTCAATATCTTAATTCTAAGTATAAACTAAAGGCTTTTCTAACTCCCAAAATAATTTGAAAATTTCTTCCATCGTTTCAGGTGATAAATGGTGCGATAGCAGCCTTTTGTCTCGAGGTAATAGCAAGACATGGTGAACCAGCTCCACGTTTGTGCAACAAAGATCCACTCACCTTGAAGCTGGGTTCTTATGTTCTCGAGCTATTCCCCAATGCCAAGTTTATTTTTATGGTCCGAGACGGACGAGCCACCGTACATTCTATTATAACCAGAAAGGTATGCCCTCAAAAAAATAGTCAAACAACGATCATTTTAATACTAAAACTCTTTATTTTTATCTTCTCAAATTTTATATTAGAAAGTTTTTAAAATTGAACGATTTGAAATTGAAATTTTCCAACTTTAAGTCCGAGGGGATAATCGCTTCGATTTTTCGTGTACACTATATTACCAGATTACAGGATCACATAAGATTACAAGAGATTATATGGGATTACACAAAATTACATGAGATTATGTAGGGGCCGTCCATAAATCTCGTGACGCATTTTTCCTCTGTTTATATAAAGATGAGAATAAAATTTTCCTGAATTGAAAAAGGATACAACGATATCAACAAAAGAAAAAAGCGTCACGAGATTTAGGGGCGGCCCCATATGGGATTACACAAGATTACATATGATTACATAATATGGCATGGGATAACACGAGATTAAATAAGATTACAAGAGATTACATGGGATTACACAAGATTACATGAGATTAAGTATGGGATTAGACAAGATTACATAAGAATACATAATATTGCATCGTACTACACGAGATTATACAAGATTACATAAGATTAAATAAGATTACAAGAGATTACATGGGATTACACAAGATTATATGAGATTACGTATGGGATTAGACAAGATTACATAAGAATACATAATATTACATCGTACTACAAGAGATTATACAAGATTACATAGGATTAAATAAGATTACAAGAGAGTATACGACATTGCATGAGAATACATATGGGATTTCAGGGATTACATTGGATTTCGAAATATTACAAGAGATTACACAAGATTACATGATATTTTGTGTAGGACTACACAAGATTACATATGGTTACATAATATTACACGGGATTACACGAGATTATACAAGTTTACATAGGATTGCATGGGATTACACAAGATTACATGAGATTACGTATGGGATTAGACAAGATTACATAAGAATACATAATATTGCATCGTACTACAAGAGATTATACAAGATTACATAGGATTAAATGAGATTACAAGAGATTACATTGGATTACACAAGATTACAAGAGATTACGTATGGGATTAGACAAGATTACATAAGAATACATAATATTGCATCGTACTGCACGAGATTATACAAGTTACATAGGATTAAATAAGATTACAAGAGATTACATGGGATTACATGGGATTTCAAAAGATTACAAGAGAGTATACGACATTGCATGAGAATACATATGGGATTACAGGAACTAAATTGGATTTTGAAATATTGCAAGAGATTACACAAGGTTACATGATATTTCGTGTAGGACTACACAAGATTACATATGATTACATAATATTACACGGGATTACACGAGATTATACAAGTTTACATAGGATTACATGAGATTACACAATATTACATGAGATTACATATGAGGTTACACAATATTACATAGCAATACATAATGTTGCATGCTACTACACGAGATTATACAAGATTACATAGGATTACATAATATTACACAAGATTATAGGGATTACTCGGCATTGCATGAAATTTCAAAAGATTACCAGAGATTGCACAAGAATAAATTGGATTAAAATTGAAAAATGCAACTGAAAAAAGAGATATCGAAATTACTGATAAGATAAGACACTGGGTCGTATACTCACAAAAATTTAAATATTTAATCTCGGAATTATGCAGAAATATAATTGATATTTCAACATTTTTCTTAAGTTTGTTATCGTGACAAAAATTAGGTATCTTGAAAAAAATTGTCCATGATTTTAAGAATTGAAATGATATTATCAGACATGTATTATGAAACAAAAAACATAATTTTGTATGAAAAAATGTATGGCTTACCAAAAATAATTATTTTAACAATATTTTTTGTAATTGAATTTTTTCTTACCGTCGATTTTCAAAAATTAAAAAAAAATGGTTGAAGTTTAATAAAGCATGACTTATTTTTTCGGGGAAAATATTCCCTACAACTCTCTTCTGCTTCCAGTTTGAAAATAAATCAATAATCTTCAAGTATAGGTATTTGTTTAAGAAGTGCTTTCTTTTAAAAAAATTGTTCTAACGATTTCAGCCGTGGAAAAATTTACTTTCAAAATTGGAATCATTAGAGTTGTAGAGAATATTTTCTTCCAAAAAATAAGCCATCATATATTATAATTTAAGTATTCTTCAAAAATTGGTAAGAAGCAATAGTAAAAAAACATTTTTTAAATACATTTTTTTCGAAGTCTTAATATTTTTTCATTTAAAATAATGTTTTTTATTTGAAATGGAATTATTAGTAATATAATTTTAATTCTTAAAATCATAGAGAAACTATTTTCTCCAGAAAATTTTTGATACAACTACCTGAAGTTCTGTACTTACTCGATTGAACAATTAAGTTTAAATTTTACTTCTTTTTATTTGGAAAGTAAAAATTGGATGTGAAATCTGAAGTGCGATGTGTGAAGATCCCAAAGTTGTTTGAATAAGATTTTCCATATCTTTCTAAAAAAATTTTTCTCAGCAATGAAGTATATTTTTTGAATGTTATGCAGTATTTAAAAAATGTATTATCTAAAATTTGTGCAAGTTTAAACAAACAAATGTAATAATAATGTAGTTTAACAGATATAAGGGACATTAAACATATAAAGGTACCTAAATTAACTAATTTTTTTTTTGTTCTAAGCGCTTTTATTTTCGTTGATTTTTGGTAAGCGCATATGTAGTGCCAAAAATCTTAAACTCGTTTTTAATAGGGATTTAAAAAGTTCAAAATATTTTATCTATTAATATGCGAAAATATTACAAGAGATTACAAAACATTACATGGGATTACACGAGATTAAATTTGATTGAACAAGATTACAGGGATTACAAGAAATTCCATAGATTACATGGGATTACAAATTATTTCATAAGATTACATGGGATTACATGAATTTGAGAATATTTTGTTCTAAAGCCTTTAGAGTCAAACAATCCAGCTTTGTAATACAAATTCTAATCATTCAATATTCGAAATTCGAAAGTTTTAGAACAACCTATTTAACAACTTTCTGCATGCTCTTCATTTGTTTAAATTTTGTATATTTTGTTATTTGCGTAAAAAATGATTCAAATTAATCGTTTTTTTATCATCACTCATGTCCTATGAAAGAAAAAACATTATTTTTTATGAAAAAAGTTTAAAGCTTACGAAAAATAATTATTTTAACAACAGTTTTGTAATTGAATTTATTCTTACTATCGCTTCTTATCAACTTTTATGAAATGGTTCAATTCTAATCACTTATGGTTTATTTTTTGAGGAAAACATTCCCTACAACTCTAATGTTTCCAGTTTTAAAAATAAGTAAATTATCTTCAAATATTTATTTAAAATTTGTTTAAAAAATGTTTTCTCAACAACAAAAAATTGTTTTAACGATTTCAGCTATAGAAGAATTTACTTTCAAATTTAAAAACAGTAGAGTTGTAGAGAATGTTCTTCCCGAAAAAGAGCCATTAATGTTTAAAATTCAACCATTTTCTTAAAATTGGTAAGAAACGATACTAAGAAAAAAATGAATTGCAAAGAAAATGGTTTAAATAATTTTTTTTTTGTTTTAAAATTTCTTCTTTAAAAACAATATTTTTCATTTCAAATTACACCATCGGTAATATTATTGTGATTCTTAAAATTAGAGAATAACTTTTTTTGCAGAGATCTCATATTTGGCACAAACCTCAATATCGGTTCTCTTTTTTTATTTGAAAATTCAAAAAATTTTTCCTGTTTGTTCAAAAATTATGGCGCATTTTTTATATGTGCAGTTATTGCTAGTGAATAATAATAAAATATTAGAGATACAAACAAAATTTTTTTGCTGAATTTAGATTCTTTGAAAATGTGCATAAAAATATTTTTTTTTAGTCATATTTATAAATTTTCGTAAAAATTGAATATATTAAACCTGAAATTTCTTGAGCTTTCAATCCAAAAAACATGTGGCTATTTTGCTTTCATGGAGAAAATTTTGTTTCGCGATTTCGGAATTTTTTATATTATTTTCGCGATTTTAGAATGCTTTAAACACCACGAAAAAATTGTTTTCTATGAAAGCAAAATAATAGCGTGTTTCTTTAATTCAAGATGAAGAAATTTCAGATTCAACATACTCAACTTTTTTCAAAATATGTGCAAATGATGCAATAAAAGAACATGTTTTTTCACATTTTCAAAAAATTCTAAATTGAACAAAAAAAGGTTTTTTGAAGTTTTAATTTTGTATCATTTTTCAATGAAAAAAACTGTAAAGATCAAAACCATTTATTACTGAAACCAATTTTAGAAAAGAACCCCAAGCGTGAATAATCAAAAAACAGTTATAATTGTTTATTTAAATGTAGTTGTTTGCATATTTGTGTTTTTTTCTGACGCTTTAGGCAGAAGTCGTAATTTTCATTTAACTTTAATTTACAAAAGTTCATTCTATTCCTTGAAAGATCCTTTACAACTCTATTCTTGACGATTTAAAAAAATATTATTTAGAAAGTTGTTTAATTCATAAAATGACTAAAAATAATTCTACGTATCATTACTAAATAAAATAGTTTTAAATAAATAATTATTTTAAATAAAAAATTTTTAAAGCTTACAAAAAACATTTATTTTAAAAATTCTTTTTACAGTTGAATTTCTTCTTACTATCGCTTCTTACCAATTTTTAAAGAATGGAAGAATTTCAATAAGTGATGTCTTATTTTTCGGGAAAAATATTTTCTACAACTCCACTGTTTCCAATTTTGCAAGTAAATTTTTTTAGGGATGAAATCGTTAAAACAATTTTTTTAAACAAAACATTTTTTAAACAAGTATATTTGAAGATTATTGACTTATTTTCGACTTTGGAAACAATAGAGTTGTAAGGACTGTTTTTCCCTAAAAGGTAAGCCATTAAAATTCGATAATTTTTTTTTAAATTGGTAAGAAGCGACGGTAAAAAAATTCTCTAACAAAAACTATCGAACTATTGTTAAAATAATTATTTTTCGTAATTCTTAAATTTTTTTCATACAAAATAATGTTTTTTTTTTTCTATCATAATACAAGACTGACATCGTTTGAATTTTTCAAATCATAGAAAACTTTTTTGTAGAAACCTAAAAACAACTACCTTAAATGATTTATTGTTATCAAGATTGTTTAATTTTGATTCTTCAAATAAATTTAAAGTATTCGAAATAAATTGTTCAATCTTGAACGACCAAAACTTAAAATTCATCAGCTTTTAAATCATCAATTTCATTTTTCCTGAATCTACTTGCCAGAAAATTTTTTAAAACTATTTAGTTTTAAATATCTATAAGCTAAAACTTTCTTCTTTCAAATGAAAAGTCGAACATGCAATCTGCGGTTTTATTTCTAAAAATTTTGGAAGAGATGAAATAAAAAATTAAAGATAAGGTTGTAAATAATTGCTCTTATTCTCCAGGTGACAATTACTGGTTTCGACCTAAAATCCTACAGACAATGCCTGACTAAGTGGAACTTCGCAATTTCCACGATGTATAATCAATGCAAAGAAGTTGGTCCTGAACGTTGTTTAATGGTTCCTTATGAACAACTGGTTCTTCATCCCCGCGTGTGGCTGGAGAAGATCCTCGTATACTTGGATGTACCCTGGAACGAGTCAGTTCTCCATCACGAAGAATTCATCAATAAACCTGGCGGAGTTCCTCTCAGCAAGTGAGTAAAGAGAAACTTCAAAGTTTTGATCGATGTCTGTGAATTCGCTCTAAGTTTCTTGAACTTCGAACTGAGCGATAAGTAATTTCATATTTGAGGACATCCTTTTGCTCCTCAATTCAATTTTCCAAAGTCTTCATTAGTCAAAAGCATCTTAGGGTTGACGGGAAAATAAATTTCAATTCATTGGCGTACAAAGTTTAAGTCTCATACAGGCCACTATTTTGAACAAAACAGTGGAATTTTCACCAAAAAAAGATTTTCTACCGAAAGACAAGAACTTTCAACCCGAAAAGACAAATTTTCAACAACAAAATTAATTTTTTTACCAAAAAGTTGAATGAATAACCAAATAGTTGAACGTTCAAGCAAAAAAGACGAATTTTGCAACAAAATAGATAAACTTTTATCCAAATAGTTGAATTTTCAAGCAAAAAGATTAATTTTTTAAAAGCCAGTTGAATTTTCAACAAAGAAGGTAATTTTTAACCAAGAAAGATACCTTTTCAGCCAAGAAGGATGTTTTTCTACCATAAAAGATAAATTTTTAATTTAAAAGGACGAATTTCCAAGAAAATAATGGGATTTTCAACCAAATTGATGAATTTTCACCAAAGAAGATCAATTTTCTACCCAGAAAGATGAATTTTTAACAAACAAACAACATTCAAGCTAATAGGTCTAATGTTTTAAAAAACAGTTGACTTTTCAACCGATAATTATGAATTTTCAACAATAAAATAAATTTTAAATAAAAAAATATGCATTTTTGACTAAAAAAGATCAGTTTTTAACAAAAAATTTAATCTTTAGGTTTGAAGTTTTTTCTTTAAATTTTAATTTTAAGCCTTATTTTTCAACAACAAAAAAAGCGAATTTTCAACCAGTTGCATTCACCCAAAAAAGATGAATTTTTAACATAATAGTTTAAGCCTCAACCATAAAGATGCATTTGCAATAAAATAGTTGAATTTTCAACGAGATGGATCAACAAAGAAGGTTAATTTTCTACCTTTTAGTCCTAATTTTTAGAAAGCAGTGGACTTTTTAATCGGTAATGAAGAATCTTCAACAAGAAAGTAAATTTTCAATCAAGAAAAATGAATTTTCAACCAAATAGTTGAATTTTCAACTAAAAAAAAAGTCCAGTGTTCAATCAAAAATAAAATTTTGAAATTTTAAGTTAAAAAAATTAATTTTCTACAAAAAATTTTTTTCAGCCGGTTGAATTCAACTAAAAAAGAAAATTTTTTAACAAAATAGTTTAAGCCACAACCAGGTCGATCAACAAAGAAGGTTACTTTTCTACCTTTTAGTCCTAATTTTTAGAAAACAGTTGACTTTTTAATTGGTTATGAAGAATCTTCAACAAGAAAGTAAGTTTTCAATGAAGAAAAATGAATTTTCAACCAAATAGTTGAATTTTCAACAAAAAATATGAATTATTAAAAAAAGAGTTAATTTTCAACCCAATAGCTTAATCTTCTACCAAATATTGTTGAATTTTTAAGCCAAAAAGTTGAATTCTTTATAAAACAGTTGAATTTTCAGCCCTAAAATATGAATTTTCGACAGAATAGTTGAATCTTCAACCAAAACATATCATTTTTAAATCAAGAAGATCAGTTATCTGTCAAAAAAAAAGCGAATTTTCAACAAAATAGTTCAATTTTCACCCAAAAAAGATTTTCTAACGAAAGACAAGAATTTTCAATTCAAAATACAAATTTTCAACAACAGCAAAATTAATTTTTGACCAAAAAGTTGCAATAATAACCAAATAGTTGAACTTTTAAGCAAAAGAGACGAATTTTCAACAAAATAGTTGAACTTTTGACCAAATAGTTGAATTTTCACCAAAAAAAAACACGAATTTTTTAGAAGAAAGTTCGAATTCGGGAATTTTACAGTGTCATGAATTTTATTTTTCGGGATTTTTCAGTCGTCCACATTTCAACTCGGAATTAAGTTTTAAAATTTAGGTTTTATTACTTTTCAAATTGATTACTGACATTTAATATAAAAACTCTTAAGATACTATTTTTAAATAAGTATCTAAAAAAACTAGAATTCTCAGAGGACTGCTCTTCATTGAAAAATTTAAATTCTTTTCTTCGTTTCAGAGTCGAGCGATCATCGGATCAAGTAATTAAGCCAATAAACTTGGAGGCTTTGACGAAATGGGTTGGCCACATCCCTCAGGACGTAATTGATGAAATGGCTGATATTGCACCAATGCTCTCCGTTCTTGGCTACGATCCTTATGCAAATCCACCAAAATACGGTGCACCAGATAAATTAGTGAGCGACAATACGCGAAAGTAAGAAACAAACTACTTATTTATTTTCAATTATTTATGTATCATGACAAAGATGTTCTTTAATTTTGGCAAAAACTCTAAGCAAACACTAGTGGATGCCGAAAAAAACTCAAATCCAAAATATTATATTTTTTTAAATGTAAAAATGTGTATTTTGTGACAGTTCTTAAGAAATTATGAAGAGAAATCTCTATAGGAAAATGTTTTTGAAAAATTTCATCATAAAATTAAGCAAAAACTTCTTGTTTAAAATAAGGTGAGATGAATTATTATTTAATGAAAACAAATTTGAATTTAATATAACAATTTTTTAATGTTTTAGATTTTTTCATTACTAAAAGTACTAATTCTTGAAAGTATAATTAAACTTTTTCCCCAGTTTTGTCCTGATATTATCGAATTGCACATGCTAAAAATTTAATTTGCTCAGTAAAATTTTTAGCTTACAAATTTCAAGGTTAGTTACTAAGGTAGCACTTAAAAACAAAATTTTCAAATTTTCAAAACGCTGCTTGTCCAATTTTCTCCTTTCAGTAACAGAAACTGACTTGAATTTTTTTTTAAATTTATTATAAGGGTAAAAAACTGAAAGGGGATTTTTTCGTGTACCGTTTTAGGAAGCATGTAAGAATATAAACTTCAATATGAAAAAACAATGTTTACTTAATGTAGAATTTTTTTAATGAACGAAAACTGACTTTTTTATAGGAGTTTGAAAATCACGTAAAATGTCAAAAATTAAAAATGTGAATAAGTTCGCTTGGGTAAAATAAAATGAAGGTTGGAAAATTGGACTTCAGACTTTGAGCGTTTAAGAATTTCGATGTTTCTATTTATTTATTATACATTTTTCAGCGATCATTTTGAATGCACCCAATTCTTAAGCCTTTTAAATTTATCTAACAATTTTTCTAGAGGTTTTAATTCAATATAAATTCATTTAAATTTAAATTATTTAAACTTAATCAATTTATGCAACATAAAACTAATTTTCACGAAGCATTTTAATTTAAATTCTATCCTATTATTATGAAATAATATAGGTATATTATTTCAGATATTGAGTAGGAATAAATTCTTTTTGTTTTTATTGGCTTTATTACAAAATAATATTTCTAAAGGGCTTAGAGTAAAATTTGAAATTAAGGTAAAATTTTCATCGACGATAGATTTTTTTTAAGAAAATGGCTACAATTTGCACATTTTTTCCAGAAGACTATTTTTGATCAAACGAAATATTTAAAACCTAGCGAGCTCAGCTTTCGAAGTTCTACGATTCTTTCGAAAAATTGTTTGAAGACATAACAAAATATTCTATTAAGGTAGTTGTGTCAAAATTCAGACCTCTGAGAAAATAGTTTTTCTATGATTTTAAGAATCAACATAATATTACTGATGAGGTCATTTCAAGTAAACAGCGTTATTTTTAATGACTCAATTTTAAAACTTACAGAAAACATTTATTTTAACAATTTTTTCTGCATTTGAATTTCCTCTTACTATCGCTTCATACCAATTTTTGAAAAATGGTTGAATTTTCTTAATTATAGCATTTTCGGGGAGACCGTTCTCTACAACTCTACTGTTTCCAATTTTGAAAGTAAATTTTTGTATAGCTGAATTCGTTAAAAAAAATTTTTATTATTTACTTATTTTCAAAACTGGAAACAGTAGTGTTATAGCGAATGTTTTCCTAGAAAAAGTAAGCCATTATTTATTAAGATTCAACCTTTTTTTTTTTTAATTGGCAAGAAGCACGACAACTGCCTTAAGAAATATTATTCTTAAAAATTGTAAAACTCTAAAAGATACACTTTTTACGTATTCTTGATGATGAAGTTTTTGAACAGAAAAAGTAAATTTTGGAAAACACGAAAAGTAGGACGAAAAAATTGAAGATCATAATTTTAAATCTTAATAATTCAAAATGAGAACCAAATACACTTTTTACACTTTTTCACTTATTACTAATGATAATCTTCAGATTTTAAAGCAAGCAGAAATTTCTGATAAATTTAGAGAACGGTTATTGTTTTTCAGAATGGTAATAAAGTTTGTTTAAATTGTAGATTCTAAAATGTTGCCAACATCTTTTCTCAAATCAGGTAAGCATGGATTTTTCGAAGTAATTTTGAAGATTGGTATATACTTTTAAAGAAAAAGATATCATTGAATCTGAAGGCTACATTAATAAATAGTTTATACATACGCTTTGTTGAAAAAATGAAATTCCGAGTGGTTGATCACTCTTGAAATCTGGGGTACAAAATTTCGTGAAATCTTTGAAATATTTGTGAGTTCATGAAAATCTTTGAAATTGTTGTAAAATCTTTGAAATCTTTGTGAAATCTTTTAAAATATTTGAAATCTTGAAATCTGGTAGTCATCCCCTCTTTCAAATTGTAATTAATTTTAATGTCTAATTATTTACTTTTACTTTACTGCGTATAAAAATAAATTCGATTAAATTTTATGTAAAAAAATATTTTTTCAATTATTTTATGGCATAAATAATTTCCACGTTTAAATTGATTAATAATTCAAGATTATTAAATGTATCTCCTAAAATCATTGAAATCCTCGGAAATCAGATAAAATCCGTTAAAATCCTTCAAAGATCCCACGAAATCTTTCAAAATATCCTCAAACATTGTAGGTCCTATAAAATCCTTTCATGTCTTCCTAAATTCTACGGAATTCTTTAAAATACATGAAAATTTTGTTAAATGCCTTTAAATCATTAAGTTCCTTGAAAATTCCTTGAAATCTTTTAAAATATCCTAAAATGTTCAAGTCCTTTGAAATGCCTTGCAATTTATTTCAATATATTAAAGGTTCCTAGGAATCTTTTAAAATGCCTTAAAATATTTAAAATTCTTTGAAATCTTTTGAAATTTTTCAGTGCTCTTGATGATATTCCTTAACATCTCTTAAGATATTTAAAGTCCTATGAAATCCTTTGAAATCATAGGAAATTCATTCAAATAACTTATTGAGAGCCTTTTTGAAATCCCTTAAAATTATTGAAACCCTCGGAAATTTTATAAAGTCCCTTGAAATTCCTTAAAAATCCTTTGAAATTTTTGGAAATTTTCTGAAATTTCTTTAAATTTTTTAAAATATCCTGAAATCTTATAAATCCTATATGAAACCCTTCCAAATCTTTCTTAATTCAAGGAAGTTTTTTAATATTGCATGGAATTAAAAAAATTTTCAAATTAACATTTTTTTGTATATCTATGGAAATCCTACGAAAATCCTTTGACATTTTGTGAAGTCCCTTGGAATCATTAAAAATACCCCAACGTATTTTAAATTCTGTGAAATCCTATAAAGTTTGGGAAATTCTTTGCAATCCCATTTTTTTAAATTTCTTAAAATCCCTTGAAATCTTTAAAACAATATTAAATACAAGCCCGCTTCTGTAAATATTATATACGAACTAAGAGCGCGAAAAAATCAATAAAATGAGAATTTTATCCTGATAAAAAAATTATAAATAAAAAAATTATAATTATAAAAAAGATCGTACTTCTTAATCTCACAAACAGGTTTCGGATTCCCTACACTATTGACACTAAATGATACTTTTTTAAAGCTATGCCACTATTTTGCTACTATTTCGAAACAATTTACACTAAAGACAGTATTTTCAAATTTAAAGGACGAATTTGCAACCCAGAAAGATTTTTCAGTCGAGAAATAAAAAATTTTCATAAAAAATGTTGAATTTTCAAGCTAGAAAAATGAGATCTCAACAAAGCAGTTGAATATTCAACTAAATACTTAAGTCTTCAACCAAAAGGATGAATTTTCAACCAAGAAGATTAATTTTCTACCCAAAAAGGTGCATTTTTAATAAAGTACATACATTTTTTAACAAATAGTTGAATTTCAAACCAAGATATTTAATTTTCAATAAAACAACGAATTTTCTTCACAATAGTATTATTTCGTACCAAATAGAAGAATTTTATACCAAATTCTTGAATTTTCAAGCCAAAAAGACGAATTTTGTATAAAACGGTTATATTTTCAACCCGAGAATATAATTTTCCATTTAAAAAGTTCAATTACAACCAATCAATTAAATTTTCAACAAAAAAGTTAAATTTTCATTTTAAAAAATTACTTTTTGACCAAAAAGGATTTTCAACTAAAATTATGATTTTTCAATGAAAACAATGAACTTTTAAGAATTTAGTAGTTAAACATTCAACAAAGGGGTTGAATTTTGAACCTAAGAAGTTGAATTTTCCACAAAAAATGTAACAGTTCCACAAATGTAACACGAAAAAAGTTTTTAATCGAAATTTGAAAAAGCAGTTGGATTTTACTAATAAGACGAATTTTCAACAGAATACATTATTTTCAACCACAAAAAATTGATTTTCTACCAAAGAAGATGAACTTTCAACAAAATACATACATTTTCAACAAAAAAGATGAATTTTCTGCCAAAAGAGGCGAATTTGTAACAAATTACGTAATTGTTCAACTAAATATTTTGAACAATGGATATGATATTAGTCTTAGTTTTATTTGATAATTTTTAGTTTATATTTTTTTCGTTTCTAACATTTTTTTACTAAATAGTTGAATTCTTGAACCAAAAAGATGAAGTTTCAAATAAAAATTGAGTAGATATATATTCATTGAGAATTAATTTTCAATAAAAAAGTGAATTTTCTTCCTAACAGTATAAATTGGTGGGTACTAAATAGTTGAATTTTATACCAACTTGTTGAATTTTGAAGCCAAAAAGACGAATTTTCTATAAAACTATTAAATTTTTAATCCGAAAATATGAATTTTCAACAAAAAAGTTCATTTACAACCAATCAGTTGAATTTTCAACAAAATAGTTGAATTTTCAGTTAAAAAAATTACTTTTTAACCAAAAAGAAAGGAATTCTCAACTAAAGTTATGAATCTTGAACCAAAAAAATGAACTTTTAAGAAAGTTGTTAAACTTTCACTCAAGTAGTTGAATTTTCAACCAAAAAGAAAAATTTGGAACGAAAAATCTGATATTTTATATTTCAGTAAAAAAATAATTTAATAAAAAATAAAAAACAATTGGATTTTACCAAAAAAGTGAAATTTCTACAGAAAGAGACAATTTTATTAA
Organism: Andricus quercuspetiolicola; assembly: GCA_035222095.1. NCBI lineage: Eukaryota > Metazoa > Arthropoda > Insecta > Hymenoptera > Cynipidae > Andricus > Andricus quercuspetiolicola. The sequence goes on along the minus strand of JAWWEA010000119.1, from coordinate 5,014,126 downwards.
ACTAAAAAGATGAATGTTTAACAAAATAGTTGAATTTACAATCAACAAAACAGTTTGTTAATCAAGAGAGAAACAAAATTTGAATAAAATTGTTGAATTTTCAAGCAGAAAAGACGACTTTTCAACAAAATAGTTGAATTTTCAACCAAAAAGTATGACTTTTTAAGAAAAATGCTAAATTTTCAAAGAAATGATTGAATTTTAAACAAAATAATAACATTTTTAACCAAAACAAATAAGTTTAAACCAGTAATGTAATGCGGAAAATGAGAAAAATGGGAAAGACTGCCTGCGATAATCAAATAGGAATTTCGATAATTTATAGACTAAAGAGTGATATTTTAAATAACCATTGAAGTTCATTTTTAATACTGGACAATTTTTAT
>JAWWEA010000119.1:4366225-4376962 GCA_035222095.1 Andricus quercuspetiolicola | reverse complement strand
AACTGAGAATAATCTTTTAAACTGGAAATTGAACCATGTATTCTATTTTTTGTGGAAAATGTATCTTTTTTGTTGAAAAGTTGTCTTTTTTGGTAGAAAATTTATTTTATGGGTTATAATTTTAGTTAAAAAGCAATTTTTTTGGTTTAAAATTTATTTTATTTTATTGAAAACTCGTTTTTTTCTTGTTTAACTATTTCTACCTGATAATAATGTTTCCAACTGAAAATTAAACTATTCTATTTTTTGTTGAAAATTGATTTTTTTTAGTTGAAAATTCATGTATTTTGTTAAAAATTCGTCTTTTTTAAAGAGAATTCATCTTTTGTGTAATAATTTTAGTTAAATATTTATTACGTTCTTTTCTCTTTATTGACTGAAAGATCATTCTTGGATGGAAATTAAACTCTTTTGTTGAAAATTCTTCTTTTTGGTTTGATGACTATTCTGTTTCGGTTGAGGATTCAACTGTTTTGTTGAAAATTCTTATTTTTTGATCGAATTCGACTATTTTTTATTGAAAATAAGAATATTTTTTGCTGGAAATATCAACTACTACACTTTTCGTTGAGAACCTATTTTTTAAATTTCCTTTTTCTTGGTGTGTTCAAAATATATTTAGAAACAAACCTTTTTTTTGCATTAACATTATGGATCTCCTAAGTGTAAGGTTGTTTTTATACCTAAAGATAAAAATTTTAAACGGTAAGGAACAATAAAAAATTGGTCAGAAAAAGTGAGGGAATTTTGAAATTGGAATTTTGTAAAAATCCTGAATTTGAGTTTCCTCAAATGTTAATGCTTCCTAAAAAGTTTCAATTTCTTAAAATTTTGAAGATTTCAAATTCAAAATTTAAGTGCGGTCATAGACCTTGAAGCTTTCGTTTTGAAAAAACCTTGGAGATTTGAGCTCTCTTGTGTTTTTTCTTTAATATTTTAAAATTGATAAAATTGTACAGTATGAAACTCGGTATGAACCATTTTTTTTAATACAAAAATATTTGAGGAAAATCTTCAGCTACAATAGTAGTTATTACCGAGAATAATGATGTGTGAGGATCTACAGAGGAAACTGTAAATTGGATAATATAAAAGTTTATGTAATTTCTCAGACATTTTACATATATGATTGCATATATAGAAATTCCAGACTTGGAAAATATGTCCTTGCATTCAGTTTTGCGCCATATTGTACATGAATATTGTAAATTGTAAATCATGACTTCTATGCAAATTATTGCATGCATGTACAGTTGCTTTAACTCTGAACTTTTTTTAGTTGGAAGCTTATTTCTGCATGTAACAAAAAACCTTGAAACAAATAAATTCATTCTGTATAATTTTATCAAGATATTATCTGATTTTATTTCAGTCCAATATTTTTAAAAATTCACCTAATAGATTCCACTGAATTATAAAAGAAACTCGATCAAAATATTATCTATTTATATTAAAAATTAGAATTATGTACTTAAAAAATGTCTTTTTTCTAAAATATTTTTTTAAGAATAGTATGTCTACTCACCTGGAAAACCTGAAATTGTCAGGAAATTTTTATATATCTAGAAAAACCTGGAAATGTCAGGGAATTTTTTCGACTGTGATACAATTTTTTTGAATTTTAATATAAATTTAATAACTAACAATATTTTTTCTCATTCTTAAAAGTAACTTGTATTGTATTTATACTGATTTAAATCAAACTTCTTTTTATCATTTTTAGCTTTACTAATCTCGGGAAAATATCTTTTGTTCAAAGTGTAAAATGATGAATCTTCAACCAAAAAAAAACCAAAAGTCATTATTTTTAAACCAAAAAGTTGCATTTTCAACAAAAAGAGATGCAATTTGTTTAAAAAAAAGATGGATTATCAAACCAAGACATCGAATTTTTAATAAAAGAGTTAAATTTTCAACAAAATTGTTAAATTCAAATATTTGCACTTACAACCAAGTAGTTGAATTTTCAACAAAAAAAGATTTAAATTTTAAATCAGAAACAGTTGAACTCAACCGAAAAAAAAGAATTTTTAACAAAATAGTTGAATCCTCAACTAAAACGGATTCATTTTTAACCAAACAGTTGCGTTTTTAAACAAAAATGTTAATTTTCTACCAAGAAGAGTTTTCCACAAAATACATGAGTTTTCAAGCAAGAATCTTAGTTCTCTACCAAATAGGCAAAATTTTCACCATAATACGTCAATTTAAAACCAAATAGTTGAATTTTCAACTAAAAAAAGGTAAATTTTAAACTAAAAATGGAAAAGTTAAATTTTTAGTTAAAAAAATTGATAGAAAAAAACGAATTTTCAACAAAATAGTTAAATTTTCAAACAAAAATATGAATTCGCAACCTAAATGACGAGTCTTAAACCAAAAAAATGATTTTTCAACAAAGTAGTTCCACTTTCAACCAGTTAATTGCATTTCCAACCGAAAAAGATGAATTCTCGTCGAAAAATCTAATACTAGATATTTCAACCAAAAGATAATTTTGAAAAATAAATAAAAGTAGAATTCAACCAAAAAAGACGACTTTTTAACAAATTAGTTGAACCCTCACCCAAAACCGACATATTTTCAATCAAGCAGTTGCATTTTGCACCCAAAAGGATGAAATTTCTACCAAAAGAGATGAATTTTCAAACCAGAAATACGTATTTTCAACAAAATGTTGAATTTGCAAACCGAAAATATGAATTTTCAAAAAAATAGTTAATTTTCAACCAAACAGTTGAATTTTCCGTCAAGCTATTAAAATTTCTGGCCAAGGAGGCAATTTTTCAACTAAGATTTTCAACTAACTTCAACTAAATTTCCCACTAAGAAAGATTTTTCAGTCGAGAAAGAAAAATTCAAACGAATTCTTGAATTTTTCACCCAAAAAGACGAATTTTCTACAAAGGAGTTGAGTTTTTAACTAGAAAATGTCAATTTTTAACAAAAAGTTAATTTTCAACCAAATAGTTGAATTCTGAAAAAAAGTTGAATCCTCAACCAAAACAGATTAAGTTTCAACAAAAAAGTTGTAATTTTAACCAAAAGAAGATCAAATTTGTACGAAATAGTTGAATTTTTAACCCGAAAACATGAATTTTCAAGATAAAATTTATTTGAAATAAAATAGTTGAATTTTATTCCAAATGGTTGAATTTTTAAGCTAAAAAGACGAATTTTCAACAAAGGAATTGAATTTTCATACGAAAGATTTTTCATTCGGGAAAGAAAAATTCAACCAAATCGTTTAATTTTCAACCCAGAAAGACGAATTTTCTACAGAAGAGTTGAATTTTGAACTAAAAAATGTGAATTTTCAACAAAAAAAGTAATTTTCAATCAAGTAGTTAGGTTTTCAACGAAATAGTTGATTCCTCAACCAAAACAGATTGAGTTTCGACAAAAAAGTCGCATTTTTAACCAAAAGAGAATGAAATTTTTACAAAAGAGTTGAATTTTTAACCCGTGAATGTGAATTTTCAACAAAATTTAATTTTCAACCAAATAGTTGAATTTTCAAGACAAAAAAACGAATTTTCTACAAAAGAGTTGAATTTTGAAACTAAAAATGTGAATTTTCACCAAAAAGTTCATTTTCAACCAAATAGTTAAATTTTCCACAAATTAGTTGAATTATCGACCAAACAAATTAAGTTTTGACAAAAGTTGCAAATTCATGATGAGCAATTTAAAAAAATAATATTTTTTTCAGAAGCCATTAAAACTGTATACCTATATTTTAAACCCTGACAACAAAATTTTCAATTAAATAGAATAGAACTACGGAATTTCTTTTATCTACTTAATTTTACAAGTATACTGAAGAAATGATAAAAAAATCATTTAAGATTGTAAATGACATTGAGTGATTGTCGGTAAAAGACACGATAAAGAGACATAAATAAATTGTTTATCAATATCTATTTAATGTCTATATTATGCAAATTTGACAATTTCGCACTATTCCATTATTCTTCTTCACCTTTATTCACAATTTATTATCTGAAAATAAATGATATTTTATGAAGAATCAAGTAAAGAAGAAAAATCTAGAAATCCAAATCTGCCCCCATATCTTGAAAATTGCAGTCCTTATTCATTCTCTCATCATCGCTCAATTTGGCCTCATTTCCTAACAAGAAAATCCATAGAAGTGCAAAACAAGTAGAAAATAGTGCAAATCAATTGCACAATCAGTATAAGTACTTGAATGATGATAGTTCTATACAAAAATCATTTGCTCCTAAAATTGAGTAGCAAATATCCTTGTCAATATTGAAATCAAGCCAATTATTATTTTATTGTTTATAACTTGAAAATTTTTACACATTTTCACCTACTGTCCTTTAAATTTGAAAATTCTATTATTATATTTTGAGTTTAAAATTCATCTCTTTTAGTTGAAAATTTTATTATTTGGTGGGAAATTTAATTATTTTATTGAAAATTAAACTATTTTGTTAAAAAGTTATCTTTTTGGTCGAAGATTGAACTGTTTTGTTGAACTTTTGTCTTTTTGGATAGAAAATCCGACCATTTAGATTGAAAATTCATCTTTTGGTAGAAAAGTTGATTTCTTTTACGAAATTCATCTTTTATGGTTAAAAGTTCATTCTTTTTAATTAAAAAGTCTACTATGTCTGAACGACTTAATTAAGGTTTTTTGAGAAAAATAATTTCAAAAAATAATAAAAAATTTTTTTTCAAATTTTTAAAAACTTTTCTTTATAATTAAAAAAATTTGAATTTACTTCAAAATTCGTTTTATGAAAAATTATTTTGTTAATAATTTTTCATTCATAAAATTAAAAAAAAAACTTTTTTAGATTCTATTAAGACTGGTTTGAAATTAAAATCTCTTTTTGGTTAAAATGTCAACCATTACATTTTTAGTTAAGAATTCATCTTTTATGGTTGAAGATTCAACTACTTAGATGAAGGTGAAACTACTTTGTTAAAAATTCATTTTTTTGGTTCATGAATCATCATTTTTGTAGAAAAAATTTTTTTGTTTAAAATCTAACCATTTTGTTGAAAATTCCGTTTTTTTTGTTCGTCTGTTGCGGTAAAATATTAATTGTTTGGTGACTCATACTTTTGCTTGAAAATTCATTTTTTTGGTTGAAAATTAGTTTTCTTTATTAAAAATTAATTCTGTTAGCTAAAAATGTGACTTTTTCATTTTTTGTGGAAAACTTGTCTTTTTCAATAGAAATTTAATCTTCTTGGTTGAAAATTCAAGATTAATTTTTTGCCAAAAAAGACGAATTTTCAACCAAACAGTTACATTTTCAACCAAAGAGAGGAATTTTGAACTAAAATGATAAATCCTCTACCAAAAAAGTAAATTTTTGACAAAGTAGTTGAACTTTTAAGCAAGTAGTTGAATTTTCAACCAAAAAAAATTAATTCTCAACGAAAAATATAATAGTTGATAAGAAAACTAAAAATCATTTTAATTTTAATCAAAGAGAGTTCAATTCACCCAAAAAGATGAATTTTCAACAAAATAGTTGAATCCTCAACCAAAAAGTTGACATTTGTTTAAAAATATGATGATTTTTATACAAAAAATTATTTTACAGGATTTTACAAAATTCCAGGAAAAAATTGAGTTAGCTTAAAAGATATTTAGGATCTTTTGACGCTTGGAAAAAATAAAAAATATTTGATAAACTTCCGGAAATCTTTCAAAGTTTTAAAATATTTTTAATTAGATAAAAATTTTTAATTATTAATTGGTCACATTGAAAATTGAACTATTTCAATTCGAAAGCCTTAGTATTTAAACAAATGTAAACATTCGATTTAGACTTTATGAACTATTTTTAATTTTAAAATAACTTGTAATCAATAGAAACATAACTGAATTGTTTGTTTAATTTGTAAGTGAAAGTATTGAATTTTTATGTATAAATAAAAATTGAACTATTAATAATTTCAAATTATTTAAAATAATAATATTTAAAAATTTTTCAGTTTAACGGAATTTGATTTAAAATTTTGATAAAAAATTTCTCAATTAAAAATGTTTTAAGCTACAAATTTAAAAGTTCAAAATTCAAAAAAGTTCAACTTGATTGCTTTAATTTGCAGTCTTGTTTTGGTTATTTTGAATGCAAATATTTTCAGCTTTAAGAGTTCGGATTTTTTAATTTCAATGATCGTGGAAAATTGTAGCGAACAAAGAAATGACCGAGAATATTATTTCCCTTGACTAAAACGGCCACCATGATTATAAAAAATTTCGAGAGGTTAAAAAAATTCTAAGGAATTTCAACTGATTTAAAAAAATGGAGAATTCAGAATTCAAGAGCTTTTAATATATTTCAGTGAATTTCCACGGATTTTAAAAATTTCAAAGGATTTCAAAACTTTCAAGGTATTTTAGGAGATTTAAACAAAATATCATAGATTTCAAGGGATTTTAAAGGGCTCGGTCTGGTTTTGTGGAATTTACGGGATTTCATAAGGTTTCAAAGATTTGATCATTTTTGAATGAATTTTGAAACATATTATAGATTTCAAGATGTTTTACAGAATTTTATTCAACTATTGAGGGATTTCTAGGGATTTCACAAGATATAATGGAAGTTATAAATGTCAACGCATTTCAAAGGATTTTAAAGTATTAACGGTATTTAAAAAATTCCAAGTAATTTAACTAGATTTAAACATATTAAAGTGTTTTCAAAGAATTTCGTTGGATTTCAGAAAATTTGAAAGGATTTTAAAAAGGTTCCAGTGTATCAGTGAAAGGTAAAGCATTTCAAGGGACTTCTAGGGATTTTTAAGGATTTCAGGAATTGTAGATATTTCAGAGATTTCAAATAATTTCACCAGATTTAATAAATTCCAACGGATTTCAAAAGAAATGAGAAGGTTTAAAGAGTTTTCAACCGATTTCTAGAGAACTTTATGGAGTAGTTGAAATGGAATTTCAATGGACTTCTAGGGATTTCTACGGATTTTAGGGATTTCAGATATTTCGGGGGATTTCACCAGATTTAGGGCATTCTAACGGATTTCAAAAGAAATTATAATATTTCAAGCGATTTCAACATATTCTAGAGAACTTCAGGGAATAAATGAAAAGAAATTTCAAGTGACTTCTAGGGATTTCTAAGGATTTCAGGGATTTCGGACTATTCAAGAAATTTTTAAGGATTTTAGGGATTTCAGAGACTTCAAAGGATTTCACCAGATTTAAGGGATTCCAACAGATTTCAAAGGAAATGATAAGTTTCAAGGGTATTTAAACAGATTTCTATATAAATATAGGGCATCAATGAAATGAAATTTCGAAGAACTTCCAGGGATTTCTAAGGATTTCAGAGTTGTAAAGAGATTTCACCAGATTTAAGTTATTCTAATGGATTTCAAAAGAAATTATAATATTTCAAGCAATTTCAACGGTTTCTAGAGAACTTTAGGGAATAAATGAAATGAAATTTCGAAGGACTTCCAGGGATTTTTAAGGACTTCATATATTTCAACTATTTTAAGGGATTTTCGAGAATTTTAGGGATTTAAAAGATTTCAAAGAATTTGACCAGATTTAAGGGATTCCAACAGGTTTCAAGGAAATGATAAGTTTCAAGGGTATTTAAACAGATTTCTAGATAAATTTAGGAAATAAATGAAATGAAATTTTAAGGTATTCCTAGGGATTTCTAAGGATTTCAGTAATTTCGCACTATTTAAGGGATTTTTAAGGATTTTAGGGATTTTAGGGATTTCAGGGATTTCAAAGGATTTTACCAGATTCAAGTTATTCCAACGGATTTCAAAAGAAGTGATAAGTTTCAAGGGATTTCAACGGACTTCTGGAGAACTTTAAGGCATAAATGAAATGAAATTTCGAAAAACTTTGAGGGATTTCAAAGGATTTCAGAGTTGTAAAGAGACTTCACCAGATTTAGGGTATTCCAACGGATTTCAAAAGAAATTATAATATTTCAAGCGATTTCAACGGATTCTAGAGAACTTTAGGGAATAAATAAAATGAATTTTAAGGGACTTCTAGGGATTTCTAAGGACTTCAGATATTTCAGCTATTTTAAGGACTTTAAAGTAAAGTTTTAAGGATTTTAAAGTTTCTGTAAGGATTTAAACGGATTTCAAAACTTTGAAGGTTTATCTTAAAAGATTCGAGAGTATTTCGGCTCTGATCCAAATTAATTTGGTTAGTTCAATTTTTTATTTCAGGAAAGAATATATAGATAAAAAAACTTGTGAGAAATAAAGTTGGAATTGTTGGAAAGTTGCATAAGAAACTATTTTTTAAATTATTTCTTTGTCTTTTTGCTCGGAACAATATTGTAACAACAAGGGACACTTTCACTTTCGTTAGTTCGATCTGAATAAGACATAAAAAGGTTTCTTATGTATAATAAAAGTAGCACACAATTAGTATGCGTAATCATTCTGGCAGCAAAAACATTCAAATCATTTGATTCATTGTTGATAACGTTCACGAAATGTGTATCTAATTCGCAGAGAAAAGCAATACAAATTTTTTGTTTCGGTCAAAGTTATGACAATAGAAGAATGTAAAAAAGTGACTAAAAATTGCAAGAAAGTTTCATAAACTTTTTGTGTTATTAAAGTAAATTATAATATTTTATAAATTAAAGATTGTCAGGGTGTGATAATAATAAAGAAAAGATTAAGAATTGTCTCGTTTCCAGTGCCAATTTGTTAAGATATCTTGTGAATATTTTGATAAGAATTCGGTTTGATTCGTGACATTCAGCACGTTTAGTGGCATATAAAAAAACTTGTGATTTCAATTCTTAATTTATATTTATTGAAAGAATAATTTTCTTGATTCACCAATTTTTTAAGTCAAAATTTGAGAAGATTTAAAGAAATTGAAAAAAATGTAGATTATTGAAGATTTCGAACAAAAATCTAGAAGATTTTTAAGAATTTTGAAAGGTTTTAAGAGAATTATCAAATTTTCTTAAGATTCACGCGAAAATTTCAAATGATTTTTTTTTTTGAAAAATGAATTCTAAGAGAAAATTAAAAAAAATTTTAAACCATTTCCTAAAATTTCGAAAAAAGAATTTAGAAGATTTTAATGAAAAAATTTGGCAATTTTGCAAGATTACAAAATTTCATAAAAAATTAGAGTAAGTTTAAGAGGTATTTAGAAATTCTGATACGATTCAAATATAATTTATAACTTGAACGATTCCAATATTTTTATACGTACATTTTTGAAGATTTACAAAAAGAAGCTTTTTCAGAATTTTAAAAGGTTTCAAGACAATGCAAAAATTTTCTTTAGATTCCTAGGAAAATTTTGAATGATTTTTTCATTTCGAAAAATTACTTTCAAGAGTACATTTGGAAATATTTCAGAAGATTTTCAAAATTTCCAAAAAAGATTCTGGACTATTGAAAGGCAAATTTTTTTATTAAAAAAAAAAGATTTAGGAAAAATTCGAATAATTTTAAAAGATAGTTATTTGAAAAGATTCCAAAACAAATGTTAATATCAAAAAATTTGGAAAAAATGCTTTTTAAGAATTTTGAAAGGTTTAAAGAGAATCAACAAGTTTTCCCTAAATTCCTAGGAAAATTTAAAATGATTTTTAGTTTTGAAAAATTAATTTTAAGAGAATATTTAAAAAGATTTTAAAAAATTTCAAAAGATTTCCAACATTTTCAGAAAAAAATCTGAAGGATTTTGAGGCAATTGTTTTAAATTTACCGAATATTTGATAAATATTAGGAAAAATTCGAGTAATTTTAAGAGATATTTAGAAATTTTGAAACGATTCAACAATAATTCAAAACTTGTGAATATTGTAAATTTATATATACAGATTTTTAAAGGTTTTTTAATATTTAAGAAAATACGCTTTTTAAGAATTTTGAAGGGTTTCAAGAGAATGAAAATTTTTTCTTTAGATTCCTAGAAAAATTTTAAACAATTTTTATTTTGAAAAATCAATTTTATGAAAATATTTAAAAATATTTAAAAGCATTTCAAATGATTTCCAAAATTTTCAAAAAAGAATCGGGAAAATTGTGAGGAAATTTTCGTTATTAAAAAAAAAAAATAGGAAAAATTCGATCAATTTTAAAAAATATTTAGAAGTTTTAAAAGATAATGCAAAATTAGAAAATATATTGTAAAATTCGGATTATTGTAAAATATATTAGGAAGTTTTGAAAAGATTAAAAAAAGTTTTAATTTCAAGATTTTTTTTGAAAATTTCAAAAGAAAAGAAGTTTTTTAAGAATTTTGAAAGATTTGAAGAGAATGCAAACATTTTCTTTAGATTCCTAGGAAAATTAAAAATGATGTGTTATTTTGAAAAATTAATTTTAGGATAATATTCAAAAAGATGTCAAAACACCAAGAGAGTGCCAAAATTAAAAAAAAATTTGTTCGCTGCGCTCGATCTTTGTACTCCTTCAAATTTGTGCACATACCTTTTAAAATAATTAAAGGTCAAGGCACCAAAAACTAGGTTTCATTTACATATTTCTGTACCACGGTCTGGGTCTGCTTATTCAGATATTGCCAAATAATGTACAAATTTTATTTTTTATAATTACTTTAATATTTGTTCCTGATTTTGCACCTTATGTCGTTTTTCCAAAAAATTAATTTCTTAATTTTCAATGTTATTTTTTACGATTAAGGCCACGTGACGAGTGGGTCACGTGACCAGATTCCTAGCTTACCGACACTTTTTTTATTTCATAACTTATTTTCAC
>JAWWEA010000119.1:4327156-4338482 GCA_035222095.1 Andricus quercuspetiolicola | reverse complement strand
TATATTAATGAAAGTCCCGGAACTAAAGTTTTTGAACCGAAAATAGTCAGGTTTCAAAATTAGAGTGAGATCCGGAATTTGTATCCCTTAAAATCATATGAAACCATTTGACTTTTAACCCTCTCTTAAAAAATTATTTAAATCCAGCTAAATTCCTTGTCTTAACAAATTTGTCTTTAAAATTATATAATTTATTCAGAAAAAGTCCCCAGAATTTGAAACCCACTAACTATAAATGTAAAAAAATTAGCTAAAATAGGCGACATGCGCCTACTAAAAAGGATTTCGTAGCCTATTAAGCCGTTCAAATCTCGTCTGGAATCTCGTATCGAATCTTGTCTCAAATATTGCTTCAAGTCTCTTCTCGTCTCAAATCTCGCCTCGTCTCGAATCTCATTCCGAATCTTGTTTTGAGTCTCATCTCGAATCTTGTCTCCTCTCGAATTTCGTCTCGAGTCTCATGAAAAAAGTACAACGAAGGGACGGACACCCGACCGACACAATTAAAGTTTCTGTCCGAGGTTACGAAACCCTGAAAATACAAAAAATGTTTAAAAAATCTTACCGATATGAATTGGATCGTTTGGCATGGCAGGTAAAGTTTGCCAGTGCGTGCCCTCTGGAAAAACTTTCGCTTGGATTTCCCGACGAACTGATAACCTGCCATTGGTGTCCAAAGCCCAGACGCCGTTTGATCCAACAGAAATCTGTTTTATATGCGCACCTGCGGGTGGTTCTACATTTTGCCATGCGTCGCCTGAAAGAATTAGAAGAAAATTTAATTTGTGAAAATAAAAGACTCAAGACTCAAATAAAATTCATCGACTTTTCCCGGGCTTCAAAAAAATCTAATGTAAAACAATTCTAAATTAAAAAATGTTAACGATTCAATTCTAATTTATTCAATTTCCCAAGTTACTGGTTAAAATTATCTACATTGTAAAGTATCGACATGAAATTACTAAATTTCGGATGTGTTTAATTTAAAATTCTTTAACTATGAGATTTCAACTGAAAATTTATAATAACGTTTAAATTCACATTCTTTTCAATCTAAATTTTAACAATTTTATTCTAAAATTATTCGTTTTTGATTTTTCTGAAATAGTAATAATAAAATTATTAAGATGCTATCATTTCTAATTTTGCAACCTTGAACAATTTAAATTTAAAATCAAACAATTTTGAATGTTTCAATATAAAATTATTCAACACTTTCAATACAAATTTCTTCTTTTTTCAAACGATTTTTTGAATTTATAAAATATTGAAAATTTCAAACTTAAACTTGGACAAATATTAAGGCTTTCAATTTGATATAAATTTCAAAATCCTAAAGGGTTCAATTTCAAAATCTTGAAAATTCAATTTTATTGAATATTGAAGGCATCATATTTTAAATTTCTCAACAATAAAGATCAGCAACTTTGAACGATTCAAATATTAAACCAAACAATTTTAAATGTTTCAATCTAAAATTATTCAACACTTTCAATTCAAATTTTTCTTTTTTAACTGATATTTTCTAATTATAGAATATTGAATATTTCAAACTTAAAATTGAGCAAATATTAAGGCTTTCAATTTCATATAAATTTGAAAAATCTTAAAGGGTTCAATTTCAAAATTTTGAAAACTCAATTTTATCCAATACTGAAGGCAACATACTTCAAATTTCGCAACAATAAACATTTCAGTTTGAATATGTCCAATTCTGCGACTTTAAACGATTTAAATTTAAAACCAAACAATTTTGAATGTTTCAATCTAAAATTATTCAAGACTCAATGCAAATTTTTCCTATTTCAAATAATTTTTTTTTGGTTGTTGAATTGTGAACACTTCAAACTTAAAATTGGTCAAATATTAAGTTATTTTGAAATACATTTTTAGAATCTTGAAGGATTCAATTCAAATTCACTTCAAATCAAATCAAGGCTTTCAATTTAAAAATTTTCCATTTTTAATATTTGAATTCGAAATCATTGAGTTTTCAAAGATTATGTTGCGAAAATTTAAAATATGCTTTTAATTAGAAATATATTTATTAAATCTAGTTGGGTCAAACAACAGTTATTGGATTCTAAATACTCTAGATTTGAAATCATCTAATTTATTCAGTTTCGACCTGAAATTATTTAATTTTGAGCGTTATGAATTAATCAATTGAACTTACTTACCTGTGGGTTTAGAACTATTTATGCCAAACCTCCAGTAACAAGAGCCGTTTTTCGCAACGGCCCAAACCTGACCATCGGGTCCACAGGAAATGCCGATTAGAGCTTGATCACTTGGTATATGTTCCCATGAAACACCCTAAAAAAATAGTAATTAAAAAATGCGATACTATTTGTGTTAGATTAATCTATAATCCTATCTAAGAAAATGGGTGAAACGAAATTATCAAAAATTTCGCGCTCATTGTGTTTTTTTAGTTTTTTCTTTTGAATTCTCCGGAATTTCGTAAATCGCAATTTCTAAATACGAAATTTTAGTTCTAAAAAGTTATTACTAAAAGACAAAATTTAAATTGTCAGTGATTTTTTAATAATAAAGGCAACAAATAAGTCTTTAACTTTTCGACCACAATTTTTTTTAAATGACAAAAGGATTCTATTCATAAAAATTTGACTATATTAAATAGGGTTATATGTATCTATCTTTTAATAAAGATTACTATTTTTCTGCATCATCAATTTAGTAAATAAAAATTTCCAAATATGCAATTTTATTTGACGGTAAAATTTATTTCTGAATGCTTTTAAAAATTATTGATAAAAGGAAAAATTTTGATTGCAAATGTTTTTTAATAATCGAAAATGATTCTATTATTAGTATTTTACTACCACAATAAATAATTTGTAAGCATTTAAAAACTTTTAAAGAAGTTTTAAAAGATTAATTTTAGGTTTTGAAGATTTCAAAATGTGTCCAAAAAAAATCTTGAAGGTTTCAAGAAAATGTTTTTAATTTTTTCAGGATTCAAACAATTTTTAGGAAAACTTTGAATTTTTTTTAAGAGACATTTCAAAGTTTTCGAATTTTGAAAGATTTGAAGATAATAACATTTTTTTAAGATTCAAGGAAAAATTTAGAATGATTCTTTATTTTCAAGAATTACTTTAAATAAAAAATTTATAAAGATTTTAAAACGTTTCAAAAAAATGTTTTCCTAAATTTTCGGAAAAGAAGGTAGAAAGTTTTAAAGCAAATTCTTTAAATTTTGCAAGATTACACAATTATAGAAAAAATTCGAACAAGTTTAAAAGACACTTAGAAGCTTTTAAAATATACAAAAACAAATGTTAAACTTGAAAAGATTTCAACAAATTTAAAATAAAAGCTAGATTTTTGAAGATTTCGAACGAAAAAGTAAGAAGTTTTGAAAGAGTTTTTAAAGGTTTCAAGAGATTAAAAAAATTGTCTGAAGATTTCTGGGAAAATTTTAAACGATTTTCTATTTTAAAAAATTTATTTTAAAAGAATTTTTAAAAAGATATCAAAACATTCCCAAAAAAGTCCAGAATTGTAAAAAAAGAATGTGGAAGATTTTATGGAAAATTTTTTTATTTTGAGGAATTTTTTTCAAAATTTCAAGAAAAATTCGAGTCATTTTAAAAGATAAAATTTCGAAAATATTTCGTAAGACTTATAACAAAATGTAGATTTTTGAAGATTTCGAAATGAAATTTGGAAGGTTTTTTGAATCCAAAATTTTAACTTTTTAACATTTTAACAAATATTTCCGAAAATTTATAAAATATTTTAAAATTTTTTACAGGCGTCAAAAAGTCCTAAATATCTTTTAAAGTAACATAAAATTGACCTGAAATTTTGTAAAATCCTGTGCAAAAAAATTTCTTAAGAATTTTCTAGATACCTTCTTGACTTGTTTGAAATGTTCGAAAATCTTTTCGAATTTTCTCGAGATACCTAGGTAAGTTATATTTATATAACTTCAAAGCAAGTAAACATAGAAACCTAAAAAATAAATAGTTATTAGACATTTTTTCGCATTAAACATTATTTTTCCCTTCAAACTATAATTTTGTCTAAAATTTTTCTTGGTTGAAAAATCGTTTTTGATTGATGATTAAAATTTTTTGGTTGAAATTTCAACTACTTGGTTAAAAGTTAAACTACTTAGTTGAAAGTTCACTTGTTTGGTTGGAGATTCATAACTGTAGTTGAAAATTCATCTTTTTTGGCAAAAAATTAATCTTCTTGGTAGAAAATCCATGTATCGCTTGAAAATTAAACTATTTGGTTGAAAATTTGTCTTTTTTGGATCAATTCCACTGTTTCTCATTAAAAATAAAAATATTTTTGTATTGAAATATCAACTATTAAATTTTTCGTTGAGAATTTATCTTTTTTGTTTGGAAGTTCAACTATTTGGTTAAAGATTTACTTTTTTAGTGAAATTTTGATTTGATATATCTGAAATTTAAAAAAATCTTTTTGAATTTTCTCAAGAATCTTAGGAAAATTATATTTATATAACATTAGAAACAAATAAATAAACCTGAAAAATAAATTGTTATTTGAAATTTTTATTTAAATTTCTAAAAATGTTAGGCTGTGATAATTTTTTTCATCGGAAATTAGCATTTTTAAACAGAAATCATCAAGACTCCCAATTTTCAACAACTTTAGGTTATATTAGCGCTTTACACCGGGACTGAAACTTTGAATCTAAAAATGATTATATTTCAATTATTAAAAAATTTTCGAAAATTATTTACGTTTTTCGATTTTATTAGAGTTTTTACAGGAAATTGCCATTTTAAAACAAAAATCATTAGATTTGAAAGAAGGGTTCATAATTTTTGAATAATTTTAGATTTGTTGTTAAAAATTTGTCTTCCTTGGTTAAATTCAACTGTTTTTTATTTAAAATTAAAATCTCTTTTGGTTAAAATATCAACTATTACATTTTTCATTCATAATTCATATCTTTCGGTTGAAAATTCAAGTACTTAGTTGAAAGTTGAACTATTTTTAGTTGAAAATAATTTTTTTTAACTGAAAATTTCACCATTACATTTTTAGTTGAAAATTTATTTCTATTGGTTGAAAATTCAACTTTTTGGCTGAAAATTCATGTATTTTTTTGTTTAATTTCTCTTTTTTAGTAGAAAATTAATGTTTTTGGCGGAAAATTAATCTCTTTGGTTAAAAATTTAACTACTTTGTTAAAAATTAATTTATTTCAATGAAAATTTATTGATTTCCTTTTTTCATGAAAATTAATTTTTATAATAATTGAAAATTCAAGTATTTGGTTAAAAATCCATGTATTTTGTCAATAATTCGTCTTTTTTAGTATAAAATTAACGTTCTTGGCAGAAAATTCATCTTTCTATTGGAAAATTCGTCTCTTTTGGGAGATTCACCTCTTTGGTTAGAAATTTAACTATTTTTTTTTAAATTAATATTTTTTAGTTAAAAATTATTTTTTTTTAAGTTAAAATTTAATTTTTTTAACTGCGAAATTTAACGATTTCATTTTTGGTTGAAAAAAAAAATTCAACTATTTGGTTGAAAATTCATGTTTTTTTGTTGAAAATGCGTCTTTTTGGTAGAAAATTATTCTATTTTTGTTGAGGATTCAATTGTTTTGTTACAAATTTGATTACTTGTTTGAAAGTTGAACTATTTGCATAAACATTAATTTGCTTCGTTGAAGATTCATTATTTTAAATATCAATTTCGACCAATTATCAAAAATATTGTCCTTGCTTTTCTTTTCTGTTATTTTAGATATTAGATACTATGAAATACAACAATTTTTTATTAATATTCATTTCATATCTTAATTTGAAAATTGCGTGAGAGAGCAAATAATAATCTCTCGCATATCTCGCATGTTTTTGTTCTAGTTTTAATTAAATTACCAGTGGGCGGGATTCGGAAACGCCTCGTCGAAATAAAGCTTCTCCATTTGTAGCTATGGCCCAAACTTGAATGGGTGATTCGCTTTCAGATTCCCCTGTCGTCTAAGGATACACAAAATTATTTATTTCCAAGATTTGTAAATAGAAGACCTATATAAAAATTGGTAAATAATTTTAGCGACAATTACGTATAAAGAAACGTCGAGTAATTTCGTGTTTCCCAATTCCTGCCAGGGGCCACTAGTCGAAAGTTGGCATCTTCTAAACCATCTTCTTCTCCGCACTAAGTCTGTGAATTGTTTCTTTCCGTGATACTGAGTTGGAAAATCTGTCGCATACTGCCAACCATCTCGATCGACTCCACCAGGAGCGTGGAAATCAATTATCCAATCGGACACCTTGTTAAAATATAAATGACTAGGTATTTAACTTCATTTGTTCTTCATTTTTAAAAAATCTCAAATTGAGGAGAAAATAATTAATTAGTAAAAGGCAGGGTAACTTACCCATTGCCAGTGCATAGACAATAATTTGGTATGCTCTCTAGTACGTTTATGTCTTCCGGAAGCGTCACTCCACATGTACCGATCAGTAGGTAACCCGTGAGGAGTATAACCAGTGACCGGATTCCACCTTTGATTTTCGTAAACGAAATAATTATGAGTGTCCAACATCGGATTTATTCCAGTATTACTCGCCCCCAGACCTGAAAGACATTCATTTTAATTACGAAGATTTACTCTTTCCGAAGAGCTGACCACTTGACTTTAGAACATACGCTATATTCCAAGATTTCACAGATTTCAGAAATATCAAAAAAATTTCAGAAGGATTTGAAACACTTCAGAAGATTTGAAAAGATTTCACAAAGATTTCACATATTTCACTAAGATTTCCAATATTTCACAAAGATTTTTAAGTCTTAAGATTTTAAGATTATTAAAATATTTGTAAAATCTTTTAAATTGTTAAGAACTTTGTGAGATCTTTTGAAATTATTTGAAATCTTTTAAAATCATTCCAAAATCATTTACAAAGATTTAATTAATTATTATAATTTTATAATTATCATTAAAATTATTATAAATTTTTTTTTAATTCCGCAATTACAATCATATCACTTTTGTTAGTAAAAACAACAATTTGTATCAATTCGCCAATTTAAAATTCGCCATCAAGTACTAAAATTATTATTAAGACTGTGGAATAGGTGCGACGAAAAAAATTACAGTAATATTTTTCGAAATTACATGACTTTTCCAAGTTTTACAGAACTTTTCCAAAATTCCGTTACTTTTCCAGGTCTACCAGGTCTTGTAGCAAACCTCGATTTCTCAAAAATTACAGAAAGATTTCAAAGATTTTACCAAGATCTTAATAATTATGGAATTCTAACAATTCTCATTATTATTATTACTAAATTTGGTTTAATTCCGTAATTATGATCATATTACTTCTGTTACCGAAAAAATCAATTCCTATCAATTCGACAATTCAAAATTCCATGTAAAGTACTGAAATGATTATTAAGACTTTAAAGTAAGTAGGACAAATACATTACCGTAATTTTTTTCAAAATTCCATGACTTTTCCGAGTTTTACAAAAAATATTTAAAATTCTGTTACTTTTCCAGGTCTTCCAGGTCTTATAACAATAAAAACCATGAATTTCTAACAAATTTCACAAAAAATTGTTGGTGGAAAAATCAATTTGTATCAATTCGCCGTAAAGTACTACAATGATTATTAAGACTCTAAAATAAGCGCGACGAAAAAAATTAGTCATTTTTTTAAAATTCCGTGACTTTTCCAAGTTTTCCGAACTTTTTTTAAATTCCGTGACTTTTCCAAATTTCTTCCTTTTTTCAGCAAATTGAATTTCAGCAATTACCTTTCAGAGAAGCTCCTCCCCAACCTCCGGTGTAAACCCAGGCGGTATTATCGTGTCCGATACCCCAAGTAACTCCCGAACGACAGGTTTCTACTTTTCTCAAATGTCCACCTATTTGTCTCCAGTACATCGTTATCGGTTCAATTATCATCTGGGAACATTAAATTCAAATTCAATTTTAAGTCATTTTAAATCGACAGCTACCAGGGTGTCTACTCAAATCCTGGAAAAAAATTCCCTGGCAATTACAGGTTCTTTACAGATATCTCGCAAGTTTTTCCAGGTATAATTTTTCATAGAATTATATTAAATTCAATTTAAATCGCTTCAAATTCCTAACTTTTCAAGTGAAAGTCTTGCATTTTCAACAAGTGAAATTAATTTCTAACCAAATTATTGAATTTTCAACCAAAAAGATTAATTTCAACTAAAAAGATCAATTTTTAACCAAACTGATGAATTTTTAAATAAAATGATAAATCTTGAACTGGTACAATTGAATTTTCAACTAAGATGATGAACCTTCAACTGAAATAGTTGAATATCAAACTAAAAAGATTAATTTTCAACCTAGAAGATTACTTTCTACCAAAAAGATGAATCTTCAAAAAAAAAATTAATTTTTAATAAAAGAGTTTAACTTTCAACTAAGTAATTAAATTTTTATTCCAAAAAAGATTAATTCTCAACGAAAAATGTAGTAGCTCATATTTCACCCAAAAAAGATTTTAATTTTTATTAAAAAACAGTTAAATTCAACCAAGAAAGATGACTTTTCAACATGAGTTGATTTTCAATTAAGAAAGATTTTTTCTGTCAAGAGAGGGAAAAAATTGCAAACAAACTGTTGAATTTTCAAGCAAAAAGATGATTGATTAAACAAGAAGATTCATTTTATACAAAAAAGAACGAATTTTCAACAAAATACATGAATTTTGAACAAGATACTTGAATTTTTAACTAAAAACGATCAATTTGAAACAGAAAATAGAATAGTTAAATTTTCAGTTAAAAAAATTAATCTCAAACAAAAATAAAAGTATTTTCAACAAAATAGTTAAATACAGTAATATAAAGCTACTTTTACAAATGAGGAATCATTGTCATTCAAATTTAGATTTCAACTAAAAAAAAATTTAGCACGCATTCGAAAAAATTCCATCTTAAAAAAAATCCCTGATATTTTCAGGTTCTTCCAGGTATATAAAAATTCCCTGACAGTTCCAGGTTTTCCAGGTTTTCCAGGTAGGGTAGACGCCCTGACTATATTACCAAATTTAGAACAAAACTTACAGTCGTAGATTTATACAAGACACTGTACAAAGTCATAAGTCCTTTCAAACGCAAATGCGTAATATTCTGAGGAGTTATTCTGTGGTTAAAAAAAGTGAATGGATTATCGTTAACCAAAACTCGGTAGCCACGCTGTTCGCAAATTATTTTCAAAGTAAAATCAGAGCCTGCTCTTAAGGGACTTCCGCCTCCTCTTTCCTCGTCACCCCATTGGCCATTATGATATGTATTTCTCACGACAACGTTTTCCCTGAGTCGTGGATTGAGATGAAATGCCAAATCGTTCGTCTCTGTCGAATGCTTTTGTTTGGAATTCATCGCCGAATAGCAAACGAGATTAAACGACAGTCTAAAAAAAAATTCCGTAAAATTAGAAACATAAACTTTCTCTTTTTCTAAATTAATTTGCTGTCTAAAATATTGTAATATTACCGATCAGCATCGTCGTGAACGCAAACGGATATTTCTAAAGCACTTCCAGGTCCAAAACCATTCTGAAGAATACTTTCATACGGAAGATTCTTCCCCGTTGCATCTAATTCTTGTACGAATAATCCTTCATCGAGTTGATTTGCCTTTAAAGTTAAAACATTATTTTGTCTTGGGATATTAATCTAGATTAAAAATAAATAAATGAAAAATAAATAATAAAAAATTAACTTTGATGAGATTGTGTCATAAAGGCGTTACCTCAGCGATAGCAGGATCGTAAACGAATACGTCGCCTAAAGCAGTTGTTGTCCATATCGAATTAGGACCAGGTCTTCCGTAAACGTTGTTCATCTGACAAGAGACTGCCAAGCCAAATTAAAGTTTATATGCAATCAGGCCTCGAACTCATTATAGGCATCAAAAGTAGTGTAAATGGTGTCACAAAATTTTTAAAAATTGTATCAAAATATTGTCATAAAATTTTTCAAGTATAAAAAACAAACTTCAGTGTTTATTCTAATTTTATACATTAGTCTATAAATTATCAAAATTCCTATTTATTTATCGCAGGTTTCACAGTCTTTCCCTTTTTTCCCATATTTCCACATAAATGTGAACTGAATTAATGGAAACCAGTAACAAATTTTTGGTTGAAAGTTTATTCTTTTCGGCTGAAAAGGCTACTATTAAATTTTTCGTTAAGAATTCATCTTTTTTAATTGAACATTTTATTATTTGGTTCAATATTGAATTATTTTGTTGAAAATCAACAATTTTGTTAAAAAGTCATATTTCTTGGTTGAAACTTAAAATGTTTGATTAAAAATTTATCTTTTTGACTTGATAATTCATCAATTTTATTGAAATATTATTTCTTTCTTGATTAATTTTATTTAAAATTAAACTATTTTCTGGCAGATTCATCTTTTTTATTTAAGAATGTGTCTCTTTCTCGAGAAATTTAATCTTTTTTTTGGTAAAAAATGCAACTGTCTGATAAAAAATTAATCTGTTTCGGTTGAAAAATCAACTTTTTTGTAGAAAATTCGTACTTTTCACTTGAAAGTTTAAATATTTGGTGAAAAATTGATTTATTTTGTTAGCAAATTCATATTTTTTATATAAAATTATTTTTTTTTGGTTAAAAATGCAACTATCTGGTGGAAAAGTAATCGGTTTTAGTAGATAATTCCTGCATTTTGTTGAAAATTAGCCTTTGCTGGTTAAATTCAACTGTTTTTCATTTTAAATTAAATTTTTGTTGATGAAATATAAACTAATACATTTTTTGTTGGAAATTCATCTTTTTAGATTGAAAATTCAACTCCGTGGTTGAAAGTTGAACTACTTTCTTTAAAATTTATTTTCTTGGTTGAAGATTCATAATTTCAGTTAAAAATTCGTTTGTTTTTTTTTTGGTTAAATTTTTTTCTTAACTGAAAATATAACTATTTTGTTCAAAATCCAAACAATTGATTGTAAATTAACTTTTTTGTTGAAAATTTATATTTTCAGGTTAAAAGTTCAATTGTTTTAAAGAAAAATCGTCTTTATAAACGAGAAAAATATAAACTAAAAATTAATCAAATAAAATTTTGACTAAAATCACATGCATTGTTCAAAATATTTAGTATAAAATTTATGTAATTTGTTGAAAATTCATCTTTTTAGTAGAAAATCCAACCATTTGGTTAAAATTTTATATATTTTCTTGACAATGTTTCTTTCTGGTAGAATATTCAACTATTTTGTTAAAGTTTATGTATTTTGTTGAAAATTCGTATTTTTTTATAGAAAATTCATCCTCTTGGTT
>JAWWEA010000119.1:3709123-3722606 GCA_035222095.1 Andricus quercuspetiolicola | reverse complement strand
GAAAAAGTTCTGTAGAGTTTACAATAATGTGGGTCTGTAATTATTACGGATTTTTTCTCATATCCGCCACATCGGAAATAATTCTGTAATTCCTCAAGTACAAATTTTTTCCGTGTAGTGTTACAAATTAATAGAAATCGAAAAGAACATGAAAGAATGATGTGAATTTTGGTTAGCACAAATTCCTATTATTCATACCTGTAGTTTGAAAATCTAATTTTGTTTTGTGATTTTTTTATGCAATATGTTTTTGTTAAACAATAAACAAAATTTATGATGTCTGTTAATGCGTTTCAAAATTAGGTTAGAAACTGCTATTGCAGTTGATTTGAATAAAATATACTGAAAAATTTGACATGAAATTGCATATACGCGTGCAAATTTATTCTTTAGTTTTCAACTTTTTGAGTCAAATAACATATCGTTCAAATCGTTATAATTCTCAGATTTCAAATACTGCGTTTGTAAATTACAAAGTGCTATATTAAAAAAATTTTATATTCTGCATTTTAGTCCTCATTAGGTACAGGGGACTCCTGCTGACCAGGCTCGGCGGCAGCAGTTCGGCTGAGTGAGGGGAAGCCATGTAGTGGGGGAACCGTACTCAGGTAGCTGGGGTCGAATCGACTATCCCTTGTAAAATAGAGTTTATGAAGAGACACATGTAATTATGATGATTATTTCCTGAAATAGGTCGAAAGGATAAAAATAATGGTAGAACTTACTGTCTTCCATTAATAGTATGCTCACTCCCATTTGTATTCGTATTACTCCAGTGGAAGTGGAAGCTGTCTAAGGTATATACACCATTGAGAGGTCCACCGTCAATACTTGGTCTTGTAGATCGATAGATTGGCGAAAATGCCACTGTGCATGAAAGAAAAAAATCACTTGCAATTTGAATTTGACACAAAAGAAAACAGTCGCTCTTTTGCATACAAAATTAAGTTTAAAAGAAAATGATTCAAGAAGTGCCAAAAAATTGTTAGATACAATTCGCAAGAGCAGATCACTTTGAATTTATCAGCGTTTGCAAAAAAATCTTCGTGTTAATGATCTCAATATTAGGAACAGCTTTTAGCACAACTGGACCAAATTTTGTCGAGAAATCAAATTTTATCGTCGTTGGTTTTTGCATTTTACCCGTAATTTTTGTATTATTATTAAATATAGGCTGCGTCCAGTCGTCCCGAAAAATTGGGGGAGTTGGAAAAGGGGATTTCGAAAAGGGGAGTTGGAAATGGAAAGTTGGAAAAGGGGAGTTGGAAAAGGGGGATTAAAAAAGTGAAAAGTCGACCAGAAAAATCGAAATAATAATAACCCAAAGCTTATCAAGATGTCATAAACTTAGGACACGAACATGAAAGATGAAAAATTAGCTTAGTTTTTCATAATCAAAATTTCTAGATTTTAACCTAATATTTTAAAAGCATTAAAAATGAACTTCAATGTTTATTTCAACTATTATTCTTTGGTCTATAAATTATTGAAATTCGTATTTATTTATCACAAGCATCACAGTCTTTTCCTTTGTGTCATTTTTCCACATAAACGCGAACTGAATTTTCACAAGCCAATAAGAAAATCCAAATATTTTTGGTTGAAAGTTCATTCCTCTCGGTTGGAAAATCTACTGTTAAATTTTTGGTGAGAAGTATTATTATTTGGTTGGAAATTCAATTTTTTGTTTGAAAAATCAACAATTTTGTTTAAAAGCCATACTTTTTGGAAGAAAATTCGTATTTTCGGATCGAAACTGAAACGATTTAGTAGAAAATTCCACTATTTGATCGAAAGTAGAATCCCTTTGTTAAGAATACATTTTTTTAGTTGCGCATTCATTATTTTTGTTGAAAATTAATTTCATTCGTTGAAAGTTGAACTATTTTATTAAAAATTCATTGTTTTTTTCATTTAAAAACTCAACTATTTGGTTGAAAATTTATGTAATTTGTTGAAAAATAGTCTTCTTTGGTAGAAAAATAATCTTTTGGGTGAAAATTCAATTATTTGGATAAAAATATATGTATTTTGTTGAGAATTGGTCTTTTTTAGTAAAAAAGTAATTTTTCTGTTTTGAAAATTTAACAGTTTCGTAGAAAGCTTGCCTTCTTGGCATGAAAATTCAACAATTTGATTGCATTTTTTTCCTTTAAGGACTAACAAATTTTTTTTTTTTTTGGTTGAAACTTCAACTATTTTTCTGAATCATAGTCTTTTTAATTTAAAAATTCAACCGTTTTGTAGGAAATTTGTATTTTAGGCTTGAAAATTCAACAACTTTGTAGAAAATTCAACAAATTGGTAGAAGGTTGACCTACTTTGCCAAAAACTAATTTTTCTTTTAGTTGAAGATACATTATTTTATATAAATGTTCATTTCTTTGGCTGAACGTTTAATTATTTCGTTGAAAAATCGTCGTGTTTTTCGTTAAAAAGTTCAACTATTTGGTTGAAAATTTAACGAATTTATTGAAAATTAATCTTTTTTGGTAAAAAATGAATCTTCTTGCTTGAAAATTCAACTATTTGTGTATTTTGTTGAGAATTCGTCTTTTTGGTTGGAAAAAATCTTTTAGGATAAAAATTTAACTATTTGCTCAAATATTTCTGTATTTTGTTGAAAATTCATCTTTTTTGGTACAAAATTAATATTTTCGGTTGAAAATTCATCTTTTTGGTTAAAAATTCAACTATTTGGTTAAAAATTTAAGTTCTTGTAGAAAGCTTGTCTTTTTTGCTTGAAAATTTAATAATTTGATAATTTTTTCTATCAGGATTAAAATTTTCTTTTGTTTGGAAATTTAACTATTTTTTTAAACCATCGCCTTTTTGGGTTGAAAATTCAATCGTTTCCAAGAAGATTCGTGATTTTGGCTCGAAAAATCAACAACTTCGTAGGAAATTCAACAAAAAGGGCGAAAGTTGAACTTCTTTGTCAAAAACTAATTTTTTTTTGCTGAAGATTCATCATTTTAGATAAAAATTCATTTACTGGTTGTTTTAAGTTTTTTGTTTAACTATTTTCTTGAAACTTCCTTGTTTTTTTCCGTCTAAAAATTCAACTATTTAGTTGAAAATTTATATAGTTTAAACAAAAATCGAATCTTTTGGTAGAAAAATGATCTTCTTGGTTGAAAATTTAACTATTTGGTTAAAAATTGATGCATTTTGTTATCTCGTATTTTATGGGTAGGAAATTAATCTTGCTGGTTGAGGATTCAAGTTTTTGTTAAAAAACTCAACTATTTGGTCAAAAATATCTGTGTTTTGTTGAGAATTCGTCTTTTCGGTAGAAAAAATAATCATCTCAGTTGAAAGTTCAACTATTTGGTTAAATTTCTGTAACTTGTTGAGAATTATTTTTTTTGTATTTTCTTCATTGGATATCTTATGAATCGTTTTTTATCGAGATGTACATTTCCTGTATGTTTTTTATGGAATTTTCTACAAAGTATAAAATAACAAATTTCTAAATTTTATGGTGATTCACTCGTGCCTAGTTTTTTCTACAAGTTTTCAATAAAGCAGCAAAATTAAAATTGCTTTAGATATATAAAAAAAAGTAACATTATTAATCATTTGAGTAGATAATTAAAAATTCTGAAATCTTGTGCATACCAGTATGGCCATTATTTGTCACTTTAACGCCTGTTGGTTTTATTTCGTAACCGCTGATGATCAATTTGGATGGGAGCGTTTCTTTTATTGTTTGCATTTGAATATCCACAGGAGATTGACGTTTTCCAGCGCATTCTTTTTCTTCTTTGCTCCATAGCTCAGGGTGGTGGTAATCAAATGCTTTAAATAAAGACATTTTATGTTAAAGAAAAAAATATTTGAAATTCTCGAATTCAAATTAATACCTACCGACGCGAAAAAACGTTCTATGGATAAATAAATTTTTAGATTACACTATTGATTCGATATAGATATTTTTTCTTTAAATAAAAGATTTTTAATTTCAAAAAGTTTCGTGTGTTTGGATTATTGATAAAAAGTTCGGTATTTATTTATTTAACAACAGAATTGAATTTTTTTAATTTTCAGTATGACAATTTTTCCAAAAATTTTTAGATATATCAAACAAGGTCTCATATCTGTGCTAAAATTATTTTGAAATGGAAAAAGAAAAAGATTAATGAAAAAGGAAAGATATTTTTCGGGATTGGCAATGCTTAGCTCATCCAAATCGAGAGTTTCGGTATGAAATGCTAGAGAAATTAAATATTTAATTAAAATTAACTGTAAATAGATGCTTTTTGGCAATTTTTTAACAACTTTCTGCTATGATATTTTACATTAATTATTTAAACAATTTTTCTAAGTCAATTCAGAGTTTGGCTATTTTTTTCAGAATACGCTCAATTTTTGATTACTGCATCGACTAATAGTGTCTTTCCGATGACTCTTTGTATTGAGACTTTCCAAATTGACAATTATTACTTATTAATGCAATTTTTGTAAACAACAAAAGTATCATAGCAAAGAGTCTCCAGAAAGATATTATTAGTCAATTCCGTGAAAGAAAATTGGACGTATTCGTTGTAAAATAGCCGAGCTCTTTATGTTTATGAACATTTTTTAAGTAATCAACAGTGTTGTCAATTTGGAAGGTGCCATAGCAAAAAGTCATCGCAAAGACATTCTTAGCTGATTTCATAAAAAGTTGAGCCTATTCGTTAAAAAATATCAAAATAGTTCATGTGTTTATAAAAATTTTTCAAGCAATTGCCGAATCGCATATATTTTTCATTATTCGTTATGAAACATTACTTGCTCGTTCCATTTTATACAAAAACTCTGGATTCAGATGAGCAAAAAATTGCCAATCTCGAAAAATAAGATTGGTTAACTAATTTGTTTATAACTGAATTTTTTTCAATTATGCTCAGTCACTGAAAATTATTTCCAGATAGTTCGAGCACAGATATAAATCTTCGTTTGATAAATGTGAAAATCTTTAAAAAATCGTACTTTTGAAAAGAAGAAAAAATTCAATTCTGTTGTTAAATAAAAAACTAACCAAATTTTTTTTATCAAAAACGCAAACACACGCATATTTTCGAAATCAAAAAATCTTTAATTGAAAAGCGTCCAAACTGAATTAATAGTGCAGGCCTGCAATTGATTTGTCCAAAAAACTTTTCTTGCCCCACTGTGTGACGCATGAACGGAATTGTAAATATAATTTTAGAAAGGATCCATCACAAAATACATTGCAAATCGCTCTCCGCGGAATTGCCTCATCTATGGACATTTTGTTGTTCATGAGGTTCCGATCAAACGTTGTTCTTAAAAAAAATGTTCGAAAATAAGCCGTTTAGCGACCAGCCGTTTATCAACCAGTCAAATATTGATTTTTGTGGTTCTTACAAGTTTTTAGGGATCATTGAATGAAACAAAAAAGCGCCTTTCTATCTTATATTTTATTTAACGTTTGCTAACAACTTCAGAATCGAAACCGGTTTGTTTCTTCAAAGATCTTTTTCTTCTAAAGATGATACCGATCACTAAGTCGACACGTACCAGGTGTTGACTTGATGTCCAGGTATTTTTCGGGCACCTATTTCGGGGAAGTTTCACACCAGGAGACTAGGCTGATCACCAGATCGATCAAAAATATCGAATCGATGTGCAGGTTTTTTTTGTGCATCTTCTGCGAGGAGGTTTATCTCCAGGAGATTACACCGGTCACCAGGTCGACCAAAAAAGTCAACTCGATATCCAAATATTTTTCGATTTCCAGGTGGGAAACTTTCCAAGAGAAATTACGCAAAAAATACCTGGGTATTGAGTTGTGTGTGTTCATTGACCTGGTGATATCTGGACATCGATTCGATATTTATGATCGACCTGGTCATCGGTTTGAAATCCTTGTGGCAAATTTCCCCGGAGAAGTTACACCAAAAATACCTGGGTATCGAGTCGACTTTTTTGGTAGACCTTGTGATCAATATAATCTCTTGGAGATAAACCTCCCTGAAGAAGTTGCACGAAAAATACTTGGACATCGATTCGATATTTGTGATCGACCTGGTAATCGATTTGAATTCCTGATGGCAAACGTCCCTAGAGAAGTTGCAGGAAATATACTAGGATATCTATATAATCTCCTGGAGATAAACCTCCCCAGAGAAATTGCGCGAGAAAAACCTGTACATCGATTCGATATTTTGGACCCGCCAGGTTATCAGTATAATCTCCTGGTGGGAAAATTCCCGTGAGAAGTTGCAGGAAAAATACTAGGATGTCGAATCGACATTTTTGATCGACCTATTTATCAGCATAATCTCCTGAAGGAAAACTTTCCTAAAGAAGATGCACGAAAAATGCTTGGATATCGAGTTAACTTTTTTGATCGACCTGGTGATCGGTAAGATCTTCTGATCGGAAATTTCCCCAGAGAAGTTGCACAAAAAGTAGCTGGAGATGGACTTAATATTTGTGATCGACCTGGAGATCGGTTTGAAGTCCTGGTGGCAAATTTCCCCGGAGAAGTTACACAAAAAATATCTGGGTATCGAGTCGAATTTTTTGGTAGGCCTTGTGATCAATACAATCTCTTGGAGATACACCTCCCTGAAGAAGTTGCGCGAGAAAATCCTGGACATCGATTCGATATTTTAAACCCGCCTGGTTATCAGTATAATCTCCTGGTGGGAAACTTCCAGTAAGAAGTTGCAGGAAAAATACTAGGATATCGAATCGACATTTTTGATCGACCTAGTTATCAGCATAATCTCCTGAAGGAAAACTTTCCTGAAGAAGATACACGAAAAATGCTTGGATATCGAGGAAACTTTTTTGATCGACCAGGTGATCGGTATGATCTTCTGGTGGGAAAATTTCCTGGAGAGAGTGCACGAAAAATACTTAGATATCGAGTTGACTTTTTTGATCGACCTGGTGATCAGTATAATCTCCTAGAGGTATCTTTTGTTTTATTTAATGTTTGCTAAATACTGATGAATCGAGCAACAAAAATCAATCTTTGACCCCGGCTGGTCCCTAAACGGTTTACTTCCGAAGATTTTTTTAAGGACAACTTTTGGTCGGGACATCATGAACAGCAAAATATCTTAAGATAAGGCTATTCCACGGAGAGCCATTTGCAATGTATTTTGTGCAAGGTCTTTTAAAAAAATTGAAAATCATTTGGAATTTGAAGAAAATTGATGTTTCACATGTTGAGACGAATCTCATTTTTGATATATATAATATTGGAATATGAAAAATCCAGTGTTACTCACAGAAAATTCCATCAAGCTGAGTGATAAAAATCACTGTAGTCAAAATTCGTAATACGCTTTTTTTCGCCATTTGAACGGATTCTGGAAATTAATGTTTAAGATTGTTTAAAAAGTTAAAAAGCAGATACTTAAGCAATTCTAATGCAGAAGAAATTCAGCTTTCACTTTTATGCACTTTATACTGGGTGATTTTTTTTATCTTGAGACATGGCAATATCTCAAGAAACACGCAACCAACGAAAAAAATGGAGGTAATAAAAACTTTTTATTTTCGAGGGGGAAAAGCGACTTCGTAAAAATCAACCACACACCTCACCCCCTAGAGGCGTGAGAGGAGGTAACTTTAAAATTTCAAATGGAATCCTATGTTTTTTATTTCAGATTCAGAATCTTCCTTAAAAAATACGTAAGTTTTATTCGAAAATTTTTTTGAAATTCTTTCCCCTCTTGGAATTCTTAAATTACCCCCCTCCCGCCCCTAGGGGGTGTGGTGTGGGGAAAATTTTTGCGGAGTTGCTTTTCCTCTCGAAAATAAAAAGTTTTTATTACTTACCCAAAAATTTACCGCACGCTCCACCACCTAGGGGCGGGAGGGGGTAACTTAAGAATTCCAAAAGGGGAAAAAATTTCACAATTTCAAAAAAAATTTTTAAATAAGACTTACGTATTTTTTAAGGGCTATTCTGAGTTTGAAATAAAAAATATACAAATTTGCATTTAATGCTAATAATAACGTATTATTTGGCGGCGTTTTTTAAAATTGTTGCTTTCCAGGGTTTGTTTTGAGGGCTTTCACCCTTTTTTTAATTTGTGAATTATGTACTTTAGTGTAAGTTATTTTTTTGTTAAAGTATATAATTTTTGTGAACATGAATATATCAATGCGATTAGTCTTTGAGTATAGTTCATATTCTAAGCCATAGTAAATTTTGTGTTGTATACCTTATGGTCTTTTTCCATCCTTGGTCCTAACTGAAATTTCCTTTTACCATTTTTTTACCTTTTTGTACTAAAACAAAGTGAACGGAAGATATTATTATTATTTAAAAATTGTAAAGCTTTTGTCAATTTAATGGAATTTTTTGTGTTTTCTATCGTTATATTTGAAGTTGGTGAATTTGATGGGTCTTTATTTATTTCCCAAATAAAACTTTTGTAATATTTTGAATTTACAAATTCATTGATTTGGATTTTTGTACATTTTTCCAATTTTGCAAGAACTGATTCTAAAATTGTGTAAATTAAAACGTTGTATGTACCTGAAAATTATAAAATGTTTTAGTGTCTTACTCTAGTTAATTTCTAGATCTTCTTATTTGAGATTTTCTATTTCAAAAATTACAAATTAATCAGAATCAAACGTTAGGATTGAATGAGTATTTCTCCTTTTAAATATACCTACAATAATAATTGCAATTGAGAAAAAAAAATTTGAGGTTGAGTGTAACAGCGTCGTTAAGGCTCGAAAATTGTAATGTTATTGTTAGCGAAAATTCGTAATTTCCTGAGGGTTTATTCTAATACGAAAACAAAATGAATAAATAATAATGAATAAAGTAATTTATTTTTGAATCAATATTATTATTCTTATGATTCGTATACAATTCATACGTAATTAAAAAAAAATTATGTAAACAAGACACTTACTTCATTAGAAAAAAATACTTATTTCACTTAAAGAAAATCTATAATTGATATTTAAAAACCATATTCAATATGAACAAGAACTTTGTTCAGTTTAAACAAGAGATTCATTTAAACTAACCAAACATTTGTTCGAACCAAATAAAGAAAGACAAACATAAAATTTACTTGAATCAAACAAGCATTTGTTTGATCCTATATCAAGGAAATAATTTGTTTGATTCAAACAAACATTTTTCTTGGTATAGGGGATACCTTTCTTCTTAACTTTACGTTACTATTATTTTGATTCGAATATTCATTTAAATAATTATTATCTTATATGAGATGCATTTCCACTACTACTAAAGTGTAGAAAAAAAAATTTTAGTTGAGTATCAGTTTACGTACAGTTTCCATCGACATTAAATATGAAAGAATATACTCGTACATTGCATTTTAATCAATAGTTTTAAAATAATTTGGAAATACTATTTATTATGCTGTGAATGCGGTAACCACATCTTGAAGGAAACAAATAAAAGAGAGAGGAAACACTACAGATACTTTATTGAAGGCTTCGCGTAAAGCGCAACCAATAAAGCAAGATAGAAGCATGCACATGCGAACACAACCAACACAATAAACGGGATCAAAGTAACCAAGAACCTTGTTTGCCCGTAAGGCAGGTCCACAATGAGATTCGTAAACGACGACGTTCGAATATACATGCGTATCTGACGCCATACGCACGTTGTCACCAACGACCGCAGCGAGAAAACCAAAAATGCGAAACTGCAAAACTGCTCGGATAGTTGGCAACAACATGTATGTAATTTACGTCAAATACGCATGTACGTTTGAACGTGGACGTTTGCGACTCTAATTGTGGATCGGTCCTGACATACCGTATCCGCGCCCCTCTACCGAAAATGCTCTATGAGGAAGGCAGAGAAGTCACAAAAGCTAATAAATATTTCAAACCTTGGGGCAGAGGAAAACCCGGAATGGTGAATTTTTTTATGCAACTCGCACATCGCACGAACTTTCACAATAACATCACAACCATATAAGCTACATACGTCATTATTACATTTATATCAACAGCAGACTTAATTATTTATCTTTCATTAACCGTTTGCAAAAAATTATTATGCTTAGTACACTATTAGCAATTATGGTGCAAAAATCAGGAGGCAGAATACGGAAAAGTTTTCTCTGTGTATAAGGTACAGAAAACCTGATATTTTGAGATGAGTAGTTCCGGCCGGATTGCCTTATTTGGCGGTAAGGCCCGATCGTGCCTACTGATTTGCCTTCTGTATCACGGATCTTCAAATTTATAATTTCCTTATATTCATACAAATTTTCAATTTTCAGTTCTTATTGTGTCTTATAGTCAAAAAAAAGGGGGGGCGGGAAGTATAGAATATATAGCGGCGGATTTCCCATATAGGCTACATACACTGCAGCCTAAGGCGGCAAAATTCGGGCGCGGCAGAATTTTCGTGCGATAAATTTTCAAAAATTTCGGATCTCTTCTATACAGATGCAGCCTGAGCGTGTTGGAAAAATTGTCACAATGATTGACGGAAAATACTGATTTTTTATTCAACTCACTTATATAATTTATTGAGCTATTCAAAACATTACCTAATTCATCTGATGAATTTTAATTTTACCGCGCATAATGTACGCAAATGTAAATTTACATAAATAAAGACAAAACTCAACGACAAATTCCAGACTATTTTATCATTTTAAGAATTAATGAAACCTAAAAATAACTTCATAAAAAACTAAAGATAAATGGTCATCATTAAGTACATTACGAAGATCGAAAAAGCCAACCAAATGCCATTTAAGTAATTCACATTTTTGAATATTTAGGAATTGTGATATACACCTTAGACTAATACATACCACCAGAACAAGTGATTCTATAAATTACATCACACTTATCTAAAAGGTCCAGTTTATCCTTGACTAATGTAATACAACTATGAAACTTCTGTCAGCTTTATAGGTAGTCTCAATGTTATAATTTCGAAGAAGTCTGTTAATATTATTAGAAAGTGTGACTAAGAATGCAATAGATATGATTTTTTTCGTGACATTAACCACCTCATCATTACTCTCAGTATCAATGTGGATCTTTCCCTAGTCTCCAATTCTTTTAATCTTCTATCAACATGATTGTAAACAAATTTATTCGGATAGTTATTAAAATATAAAAATCTCTTCACAATATGCAAGTTGTTAATGTCAAAAATTCCACCTGAAAGGAGTATAGCTATATTAAAAAGGTTTGTAATAGCACAAACTTTGTGATGTTTATGATGATCCGATCAATAATTGAGAAATCTCCCTGAATTAGAAAAAAAATGTATCCACGCAGATTTCTCAATTATTTATCGCATCATTAGGACCATCTTCAGGGCTGATCATAAGTTTGATAGATATATTAAATTAGACAAGGATAAAGTAGAGCTTTTAGATGAGTGTAATGCAATTTATAAAAGCACTCGTTCTTGTGGTATGACTTACATCAGTGAGACTAGTAGACTTCTTAAAATTAGAGTTAAGGAACATAAGAGCAATATAAGACTAGCAGAAAAATATCACAGAGCTATTAGTCAACATTCAGTACAAAAACACTCAGGTGACTCTAATGCTATAAAATGGGATGATGTTGAAATCTTACACAAAGAAAATAATTATTTTAGACGTGCTTTTTCTGAGATGGTTTTTATTAAAAAAGAAGGCATTAAAACCATGAACATAGTTACTGATTTGAACTCTTTTAGTGAATCGTTCATGATGATTGTAGATTAGTTTTATTAATTCAACGTCTGCAATAATTAATAATTCTTCTTTCTAATTCTTTGTCGGCGTATTTAACTATGTTTATGATAATTGTGAAATTAACTTTTATGACGAATATTAAAAATTGGAAAATTAATCTCTTATGCTGAATTTTGTATGGACGTCCCTGTTTCACTGACATTGAACAGCATCTAATAGAAATTTGTCAGTGATCGTGTAATCAAAAAATGGAGCCGGAGTTGAATCTCCGTTTTCACGTCAAAAGATATTTAATTATTCATCCAGCTAACTTCTTGTAACTCTATACAAATGTAATATTACTGCTCTTTTTTACTTCCAATCCATCTTAATCTCAGGCAATAATCTTTTATTAATTACGTATATCATTTTTCCATTTAAAAATTCCCAACCTGAAAATTTTACCTTCTGTCTCTTAATGAGGTAATAATTTTTATTCCTATTTTTTATTACAGGTTTATCAAATAGAGAACAAATTTACAAAATATAGAATCTTTAATGACCCATTCTGATTTTTAAACAAGCAATCACACAGTTTTTAAATTTTACAAAACATGGATTTCTTTAATGGCATTTTGTTGGCTTTTTCAATTTTAGCAATGTATTTAATGTTGAGTATCTAACTTTAGTTTCTCATAAAGTTATTTTTAGGTTTTATTAATTCTTGAAATAATTTTATTATCTTTCTTTTTAGTCTGATGAGGGAATTAGTATAATTCCGAAACATTACTTCA
Organism: Andricus quercuspetiolicola; assembly: GCA_035222095.1. Classification (NCBI taxonomy): domain Eukaryota; kingdom Metazoa; phylum Arthropoda; class Insecta; order Hymenoptera; family Cynipidae; genus Andricus; species Andricus quercuspetiolicola. The sequence continues at coordinate 3,710,152 of JAWWEA010000119.1, read as the reverse complement.
TTACAATGTTTGTTTGAGGAGCATGTTTTGCAGCAGTAATGAAATGATACACTGATCTAAAATTTGTTGACTCTTATCTTTATTTATGTAACCAATACATGGCCAGACGTTAATTTTACGGAGGATGTTACATCTCATCCGTTTCTTCACCTTATAAGTATACACGCATATACTAGAATTGCGTTTTACGTCATGTTTCTATAATGGATTTTTTATGCTCACGGACCGAGAGCCCATCATACAACGAAGGACTGGATTAATGTCAATGAGGAATTGAGAAGAGCATGGGCTGGGAAATATTTTCTGATGGAAAGTAGTATTAACAGGTTACACCGCAATAATATTAATAATTCTTTGATTAACAACAATTCAATTCACACATGCAGTAGATCTTGCAAAGACAAGTTATTAAATATCTCAAACAATATAAAAATACAGTTGAGACAACTAGAGATTAAGGACACACACAACCGTATCAAATTTCTAAGTACTATATCAGAAAAGATTAGAACTATTTTAATACTTTTAATTCGGGCCAGTATTCTAAATAATGTCGAATTTCAGGATAATATAATCATAATAAACAAAAAATTTGTAACTTAAAAATAGAACAAAGATAATAAATATGTCAAAAGCTATGGTTCTGAATGAGGTGCCGGATATATTACGTTTAGCTGAAAAATTCAATTCTAAGTTTGTTCATAATAAAGACGAACATATTTTTCATGTTATAAAAGGCTCAAAATCTAACACCGAAAAGTTACTTGATGACTCACAGTTATAACTTAGACTTATCATTATTTAAAAAAGAATAATCGAATTTCTGAATCAGATAAAATTATAGATAAAAATCTTCAACTCACTGTTTCATTGAGAATGATAGAGGTATTCTTGTAACCAAGGCTGAAAAAGGGAGACTCCTCTAATCTACGGTTTTTATGGATAATAATAATTATAAGGTTAAAATAGCTTTCTTATTCAACAATTCTAACACATACATCAAATTAGATTCTGATCCGGCAATAACTC
>JAWWEA010000118.1:16719121-16729375 GCA_035222095.1 Andricus quercuspetiolicola | reverse complement strand
GATTTTTAGTTAAAAATGTTACAAGATTAAAATGCTGGTCTTTGAATGTTAATGCTCAGGGAAAAATTAGTGAATTTTGAATATGAACTTTTTCGGACACCATGAACAAGACCTTTCCAGTTTCTTTATTTGTAAACATAAACTTTGCAAAATAGGTTCACTAGTCCTCAACAAAAAACAATTTACTTTTTATTTTATAGAAAATGGAACCGACTCCAACAGCTGATCTTGATAGAACGAATGATAAAGTTTACGATTGTACAACCAGTGTCGTAAGAGCTGTGATGTCTTTATCTCAAGGTAATCTCAGGATAAACTTACTTAATAAAAATTGTCTTAATTATTCTTTATAATTAATAGTAAATTTACATTTTTATCTAATTTTAGGAGTACAACAAAGCAAAGCGGACCAATATTTAGAACTAGTTCGAAGAGTTGGAGTCGAATTAAGAGCTCTGCTTTCATCTGTGGACACTCTAGTCGAAATTCTTCCAGCTTCTGCTCATCGGGAAGTTGAAATGGCCCACAAAGTTCTTAGCAAAGACATGGCTGAACTTGTTTCAGCAATGAGACTCGCGCAAAATTACAGTGCGACTACTCTTGATGCTGAATATCGAAAGTAAGTCGATACCTCCATGTTAAAAAAAACCTCTCTCGGAGTGTACCGGAATTCCTTTTTTGAATTCATCGGAGTTCTTTGAATTATCTGTATTCTTTTGAATTCTTTTAACTTCCTTGAAATCTTTTTAATTCTTCGGAATTCCCTTAACTCTTTAAAGTCCTTCCATTTCCTGCATTCTGTGAACTCTTAGAATATTTTCAGTTTCCGGAATTTCTTGAGCACCGTAAAAGATTTGAAATTCTCTGAATTCCCTAAATTTTTAGAATATTCTGAATATCTTGCATTCTTCGAATATTATGAATACCTTGAATTCTCTGAATTCCTGCAAATAGTTGAATTCCCTGAAACTATTGAATTCTGTAAATCCCATAAAATCCTTGAATATTGTCAATTCCTGAAATATTTGAAATTTCTCTGCTTTTCTTAAAATTTCAGAAATACTTAAATATTCTGAATTCTCTAAATTCTCTGAAATCGCTGATATTTTTCTTAATTTCCTAAAACCCTTCAGTCCTCAGAATTCCTTGATTGCTCAGAATTCCTGGAATATTCTGAATTACTGAAATCTCTTTAATTCTCTGAATTCTATGAATTTCTGAAATTCTTTTCATTCCCTGAACTTCCTGAGTTCCGTAAATGCTCTGAAATTCTCTGAATTTTTGGAATATTCTGAATGTCTTGAATTCTGTGAAAATGATGAATTCCTTAAATATTCGGAATTTCTCTGCATTTATTAAAATTTCAGAAATCCTTGAATATTCTGAATTCACTAAATTCTCTGAAATCCTTGATATTTTTTTAATTCCCTAAAACTCTTCAGTCCTCAGAATTCCTAAAATATTCTGTATCCCTGAAATCTCTTTAATTATCTTAATTCCATGAGACCATGAAATTCTTTTCATTCTCTGAATTTCCTGATTTCTCTAAACTCCTTGAATTCCTTCAATTTCCTGAGTACCCTGAGTTCCGTAAATGCCCTGAAATTCTTTGAATTCCCTACATTTTTTAAATAATATTCTGAATTTCTTGAATTCTTTGAACATTATGAATTCGTTGAATTCTCTTAATTCCTGCAAAGCGCTAAATTCTTTAAATCCCATCCATTCCTTGAATATTGTAAATTCCTTATATTCCTCAAATATTCGGAATTCTCTGCATTTCTTAAAATTTCAGAAATTCTTGAATATTCTGAAATCTCTAAATTCTCTGTGAAATCCCTGATATTTTTTTAATTCCCTAAAACCTTTCAGTCCATAAAATTCCTTGAATACGCAGAATTCCAGGAATATTTTGAATTACTGAAATCTCTTTGATTCTCTAAATTCTATGAATTCCTGAAATTCTTTTCATTCCCTGAACATCCTGAGTTTCTAAACTACTTGAATTCCTTCAATTTCCTGAATTCCTTGAGTTTCGTAAATGCTCTTAAATTCTCTGAATTTACTGAATTTTTGGAATATTCCGAATGTCTTGAATTCTGTGAATATTATGAATTCCTTGAATTTTCTGATTTCTTAAAAACCTCTGGATTCTCTAAAATCCTTGAATATTCGGAATTCACTGAATTCCTTAAATTCCCTAAATATTCTGAATACCTTCAATTTTCTGAATTCCATGAGTTCCTTGAATCCTTGAAAAGTCTCTGAATTTCCCAAATTCCTTGAATATTGTAAATTCCTGAAATTCGTCAAATATTTGGAATTCTCTGAATTCCTGAAAATGCTCTGAAATTCCTGAAATTCGTTGAATTCCCTAAAATCCTTCGGTTCTTAAAATTCCTTGAATTCTCAGAATTTTTTTAATACTTAGAATTTCTTGAATATTCAAAATTACTGAAATCCTTTGAATTTTCTGAATCTTATGAATTTCTTGAATGTTCTGAATTCCTCAAATTTCTTGAATTCTTTGAACTTCCTGAATTCTCTTAACTCCGTCAGTTTCCTGAATTCCTTGAGTTCTGAAATCTTCGAATATTCTGAATTCTCGATATTCCTTAAATACTCGGAAATCCCTGAATTCTTTTAATTTTTCTGAATTTTTTGCATTATTTAGACGTCCTTGGAATTCAGGGAATTTCAATGACTTCAAACTAATGCAAAGAATTAAAGAAAATTAAATGGTTTCAAGGAATTCAGGGAATTTGAAGAAATTCAGATATATCAGGGAAATCCGAGGAAATCGGGAGTTTTCAAGGAAGTTCGAAGAATTCAAAAGGATTTGAAAAAGTTTAAAAGCATTCCAAGCAATTCAAAAGAATACCTCAACATTTTTAAAAGAAAAATATTATGTAGAATTTAAAGAACTCAAAAAAATTCAAAGGAATTCAATGTGAATGCAAAGTAATTCAAGTGAATTCAAAAGAATTCAAGTTCTCATTTTTACTTAAAACCTTCTTTATATTATAATGAAAATGTGTGGCCAAGTCAAAAAATAGAGTGGTTCTTTTAAGACGACCATCGCCATATTGGTCGTTTTACACTCTCACTAGAGAGGTTTTTTTTAACATGGATATATTTAACTTTTTTAAGTTTTATTCCTATTATTGGCTTATCGATGGGAAAATAATAAATATTTGTTAATCATCATTTAAATAACCTTAAATTTGCTGTTCTTTCTTTGTTAGCCTTATGGGAAAATTGTAATTCTTTCTTTCTGTATTAATAGAAGTAATGAAATTCGTTGCAGTTACTTAATTCTTCTTTCTTGTTTTTCTTTTTAGAGGAATGTTGTCAGCGGCTCACGTTCTCGCAATGGACGCTAAGAATCTTTTGGACGTCATTGATTCAATTCGAATGCGATATCCTTATGTGAACAACCAAATTTGCCAAAAGCAAAACGATTCCTTCGTCACTCGAGGTTCAACTCCTGAAAATAGAATTCGTTCGAGTCAATCTGGAGAACATCTTCTTAGAAGAAGTCAGTCTAGTGAAAGGCAAGGTCCAACCTTCAGGCAAAGTCAGAGTGGAGACCTTTTACACAGGATGGGACAGTCTGTTGATCGTTCACTGCAGGTAGAACTTTCATCTTTTCAATTAAAACAAGAAACTGATGTATTCTACCCAATTTTATAAAACTGATTGATGTAGCGAAATATTTCGAAATATCGAAAGTATTGTTGTCGAAAACCTGATTGGTTCAACCATCTGTGATTCTGTGAATTTGCTTTGGTTTAAGCTGTATATATACAAAACTTCTGATTTCATTTTAAAGTATCATTTAAGTTTTAAGTTTCTATTTTGTATACCATTCGACGAAATTAAAGAAATACGTTTTTTCCTGACTTACTTTTAAAAATTTGATTTGTCTCTTAGCGGATGATTATGTTAAATAAATATTTTTTAAACTAGTCCTATATTTTTTCTTAATTTTCCTTTGTTTATCACGAAGTCGAAATTTTCTCGATTTGACTGCATATTTTTCTTTTAGTTTTTTGGAATTTTATTTTTATTAATTATTATTTATTATTTAATTTGTGTAAAATCGAGGAAGTTCTTTCTACAATGTATTTAATAAAACGAAAACATGATTGCGTTGAGAAATATATAAATTCAACTATGCAAAATAAAAAAAAATTAAAATACAATGTCAGGCACACAAAATAACAATTTCGAATAATTACTTATTTTTTATGTTTATTTGTTTTCATAATTATATAAATATAAATTCAATTTTCGACCAAATAACTAAATTTGAAACCAAAGAAAATTAATTCTCAACGAAAAATGTAATACATGATTGATATTTCAATCAAAAAGATTTCTATTTTTAATGAAATCATTCTTGAATTCATCCCCAAAAAGACAAATTTTCAACCAAAAAAAATTAATTTTTCAAGTTGAATTTTTAACCAAAAAATATGCAATTTTTTCAAAAAAAAGACCAATTTTTTACAAAACAATTCAATTTTTAACCCGAAAATATGAATTTTCAACAAGATAGATGAATTTTCTGTACCAAGAAGATTAATTTTCTACCTAAACACGAATTTTCAGCAAAATAATTAAATTGTTAACCGAAGAAATGCATTTTCAACTAAAATAATGAATCTGTAATAATAAGAAAATATGAATTGTTAACAAAGCAGTTGAATCCTCGACCAAAAACCGATTAATTTTCCAAAAAAAATTTCAACAAAATGTTTCAATTTTCTACCAAAAAAGATTTTACAGTCATGAAAGAAAACAATTTTCACCCAAATCATAATTTGAGGGGAAAAATAATTTTGAACAACTGTTTATTTTTAAGGTATATTTGTTCATTTGTTTTTAAGAGTACATAAATATAATTTTTTGAAGATTTCAGATATGTCAAAAAAGCATAATTTTTTTATTTTACAGGACTTTGCAGGACCAAGTTTTAGGAAAAATCAGAGTCAATTTAAAAGATATTTAGGACTTTAAATAGTTTGGAAGAAATTTAAAAATTTGATAAATTTTCGGAAATCTTTCAAAGTTTTAAAATATTTTTAATTTCTTCAAAACTTCTCAGTTTCTTAAAACAATTTTTTTATTTTCTTGAAACATTTCAAACTTGTTAGAAAGTTTCGAAAGTTTTTTTCGAAGTCTTCAGAAAATTTACATTTTGTTTAAAATTTTTTGCAAATCTTTTCAAATTTTAAATAATTTACTAAATATCTTTTTAAATTATTCAACTATTTTCAACATTTTTCTTCAAATTCTGCAAAATTAAAAAAATTGCCTTTAAATCTTCGAGATTCTGTTTTGTTAATGTTGTCAATCTTTTGAAATGTTTTTAAATCTTTTTAAATATTCTCTTAAAATTAATTTTTCCAAATAGAAAATCAGTTTAAATTTTCCCATGAATTTTAAGAAATTTTTTTATTATCGTGAAACCTTTCAAAATCCTTAAGAAGATTCAAAATTTTATTACGAAATCTTCAAAAACGCACATTTCGTTTTAGCTTTTTTAAAACCTTTTTAAGTTTCGAATTAATTTTGAATATTTTTAAAACTTCTAAATATTTCTTTAAATTCACAATTTTGCATTAAAATCGTAAAAAAAGAATGTCTTTTTCGAAATTACAAGAAATGTTTTGAAATGTTTTCCAATTTTGTATTAAAATTAATTTTTCAAAATAAAAGTAGTTCAGATTTTCCAAAGAATTAAAAAAAATGTATTCTCTTGAAATATATTTAAATTCTTAAAGAGCTTCTTTTTTCGAAATTTTCAAAAACCTACATTTTGTTTGAAATATCTTGAAATCAGATCAAGATTTAAATTATTTTCAAATCTTTTAAAATCTTCTGAAACTTCTAAATATTTTTTAAAATAATTTAGTTCTCATATTTTCTTAAAATCCTACAAAATTAAAAAATTTCTCTAAAAATCCTCCAGATTCTTTTTTGACACATTTTGGAATCTTCAAAACTTAAAACTAATCTTTTAAAATAAAACATAACTTATTACAAATTTTCCCAGAAATCTTATTGTCAGTACCGGTAATGTTTTTGTCCATAATTTTATTTTTCTCATCTATATAGAAGTGTGAAAAAGTTTCCAAATTATAGTGTGGTAGCAAAATGATCTTCTTTTTGATCAATAATGTAATAATAATAACGTTTGGGAACAAATTTTATCATGAAATAAAAAGAAGTTTTTTGGAAATTTTGATTTACAAAATTGATGGTGCAGAAGATTCGTAATCATAAATGATAAATTTAAGTAAATAAATACGTTTATTTAAAATTATATTAAATGGAATAAATAAATAATAATAAAATAATAAAATAAATAAAAAAGATCAACTGAAAGCAGCCACTAAAAGACATATTCACGCAGTGTCGCAGCCAATCAGGTTTTCGACAACAATGTGTCCGATATTTTCAAAATATTTGAATATTTCTAAAAAAATTGGTAACATCACTTTTTTTTAGAGGGGACAATTTTTTTTGTAAAGTTTTCTTAAATAAGTGTAACTTTTACTACTCAAGATATTGGAAATTTTGCTCGTATTGTTACAAAAACAAGAAGAAAACAAAAAATTACTATTTTTACTTTATGAATCTTTAAATACGTGTTTTCATACAATTTATCAATGATAAGAACAATAGAAATATGTATTTTAATCTTTTATCTCTTTATCTCTGCAAAATTTTTGAAAATTATTCTTTCTTAAATAAAAAAAATTTATTTGGTGTACAGGATCTTTTTGACATTAAAAAGTTTTTAAAATTGAGTATCAAAAATTTTTTCATATTTTTCTTATTTTCAAGAAAGTGGTACCAATTTTTCCGATCCTGTATTTTTTAAAGTAATTATTTGTTATTGTCTCTAACTAGTCTTACGGAAATTTCCATAAAGGTAGACAGGTAGTTTATTATTATTATTATTCAAATTTTTTATCTAATTCTATTGAGGGGTTTCGAGCTTTTTCAGAATTCATTCGAAAATCAAAACAAAATATTTCCATTTAATAAAATGACGTCGGTTTTTTTGAAAATAAAAACAATTTTCAAAAATTTTGCAGAGATAAGGTTATAAAAGATCCCAATTTATATTTCTATTGTTCTTATCGTTGAATAATCGCCTGAAAACACGTAATTAAAGATTCAGAAAGTAAAAATAGCAGTTTTTTGAAAAATTCATATTTGCAAATATTTCGAAAACGGTGAAAAATATCGAAGAATGAAATATAAACTTTTTGCAGAGCATTTAAATAAAAACAGATTTCGTCTCTTAACAGTTCTCGCATGTCGCGTATTTAAAAAAAGGGAAAGTTTGATTTTCGGAAGAACACTAAAAATAGTAATTTTTTGAAAAATGTCATAGATGAGTCAAAATATCAAAAGATGGAACAGTAACAGAGCGTTTAAATAGGAACAGGTTTTGCATGTAAACTTTTTTTATATAAATTTAGGATCCGTGGAAGTATTTGTGAAACTCTTGAAAATCAATGAAATTTTTTAAAGTTAGCTTAAATATTTAGAAATCCTATGTAATCCTTTTAAAAGCCTTAAAACCCATGAAAGTGCCTCGAAGTTTGTGTAAATCCTTTGGAATCCCCTAAAGCCTGCAGATATGTTTAGAAATCATTAAAATTGTGTGAAATTTGTATGAAACCTGACAAAATCACTTGAAATTCATGGAAATTCGCTAAAATTTAAATTAAATTAAACTTATTCATTAAATTTCTCTTTTAAAAACCCGTTTTAATCCCTATCAATTTTTGCAATCCTTTAAGCTTATGAAATTCTTTGAAATATCTTAAAATCCCTAGAAATCACTAAAAATCCCTTTAAATTTTATTTTATATTTATTAAATTTACCAAGTACACTAAAAATATTTTTAAATCTTTGGGAATCCTACAAAATTCTTTGAAATCCCTTGAAATTTTTTAAATCTCTTGAAATCCTTTGGAGGTCCTTAAAATCCCCGGAAGTGTTTGGAAATCTTTAAAATCCTCGAAACTCCCTCTAAATGTTTCGAAATTCCTTGAAATCCGTGGAAATATTTTTGAAACTCTTGAAAACCCATTAAATCTTTTAAAGTTAGTTTAAACATTTAGAAATCCTATAAAATTCCTTTAAAAACCTTTAAACCCATCAAAGTCCCTCGAAAATTTTTTAAATCCTTTGGAATCCCTTAAAACCTCCAGATATGTTTAGAAATCTTTAAAATTGCCTGAAATTGTCATGAAATCTGTCAGAATCACTTAAAATTCATGGAAATTCGCTAAAATTTAAATTAAATTAAACTTATTTATTAAATTTCTCTTTAATAAACTCCGTTTTAATCCCAATCAATTTTTACAATCCTTTAATCTTGTGAAATTACTTGAAATATCCTAAAATCCCTAGAAGTCGCTAATAATCCCTTCAAAGTTTATTTTATATTTATTAATTTTATCAAGTTCACTAGAAATATCTTAAAATTTTTGGGAATCCTAAAAAATTCCTTGAAATCCCTTGACATTTTTGAAATCTCTTAAAATCCTTTGGAATTCCTTAAATCCTCGGAAATGTTTGTGAACCTTTAAAATTAGTGGAAATCCCATGAAATCCTTTTAAAAGACTTAAAATCCGTGGAAGTCTCTCGAAATTGCTTGAAATCCTTCGGAATCCTTTAAAACCTCCCGACATGTTTGTAAATGTAAGCTAAATAAATAACTAAATAAATAATTCATTAATAATAAGTAGAAACAGGTTTCGTCTGTAAACTTTTTTCGTTTCTCATCTATCTTTTTTTTTTAAATCGAAATTTTTAGGGTTTCGTAGCCCCGGGCAGAAACCTTTATAGTTTCAGTCGGGGGCTCGTCCATCTGTCCGTCCTTCGCACTTTTTTCTAAGGACGGCAAGTGAGGGAAGATGATGGGAGGGAAAGTAAGGAAAGTACGGAAAATGAGAAAAGGTGTGATAAAGGGAAGTAAGGGGAAGTGAATGGAGGGAAGGTGAGAGTAGTGAAAGGAAATGAGGGAGGGAAAGTAGGGGAACTATGGGAAAATTAGAGGTGGAAAAGTAGCGAAATATAGGGGAGATGAGGGGAAGGGGAGTAGGGCAGTGAGGGGAAATAGGGAGAAGTGGTTGAATTTGGGGAAAGTAGAGAAAGTTAGTGGAAATAAGGGGAGGGGAAGTACGATAAATGAGAGAGAAAGTCTGGAAAATGGAGTAGGGTAAGAGAGAGGGAGTGAGGGGAGTAAGTGTAAGAGAGGAGGAGTATGAAGAAAGATTGAAGTGGTGAGGTGTAGTGGGGCGAGGGAATATAAGGGAAGAAATGAGAAATAAGGGGAGGGGAATAGTTTGAGATAGTGGTAATGAGGGGATGGGAGTAGAAGAGAGAGGAATGAGGGAGGGGGTGATGGTAGTAATGTGAAATAGGGGTAGGGGAAGTGATGGGATGGAAAGTAGGGGAAGTGTCTGGAAATAAGGGGAGGGAAATTAGGGAAAGTGAGTGGAAATGAGGGGATGAAAAGTAGAGGAAGAAAAGTACGGGAAATCATGAGAGGGGAAATTAAGGGAAGTGATGGGAGGGATCCTAGGAGATGTGAAGGAAAAAGAGGGGTGGAAAGGTAAGGGAAGTATGGGGAAATTAGGGGAGGGGGAGTAATGAAGTCAGGGAACATAAGGTAAGAGAAAGTAGGGGAAGTCAGGCGAAAGTAGGGAAAGTTGAAGTTTGGGGAAATAGGAGGGGAAGTACGAGAAGTGAGGAGAGGGGAAGTATGAGAAACAAAGTGAGGGAAAGTAGGGAAAATAAGGAGAAAAGAAGAGAGGGGGTATATAGAGTGAAGAGGAGGGGAAGTAAGGGAAATTAGGGGAGGAAGAATAAAATAAATGAGAAGAGGGAAAGTAGAGGAAGTGTGGGAAATGTGAGGAGGGAAAGTAGGGTCAGTTTGGGGAAATGAGGGGAGGGAAATTAAGTAAGACAAGTGAGGGAAGGGAAGTAGAGGAAGGGGAATGTTAGCTGGGAAAGCGAAGAGAGGCTTAAAGTAGAGGAGGAAGCAGTTAAAGAAGGGGGGGGGGGGCAAAGGGTGAATTTAGGAGAAGTAGGGTATTAGGGGAGAGAGAGGTTTGAACAACCTAATTAATGTCTTAATAGGGTGCGAAAACCTTTTTGGTAGGTCGGCGGCGCCCACTTTGACTATTCCTTTTTTATTGAGAATAACTTAAATTATAAT
>JAWWEA010000118.1:16257059-16268526 GCA_035222095.1 Andricus quercuspetiolicola | reverse complement strand
TTTTCAGTCTTCCCAAAAGTTCTACAAATTTTGGGACGAATGAAAAATCCCAAAAAATAAAATTCCCGACACTGTAAAATTTCTCAATTGGAAAATAGCCGAATAATGAAATTCCCGAAGCGGAAAATTCCCAAATAATAAAATTCCCGAATTATAAGATTCCCGAATAATAAAATTTCCGAAAAATGAAATTCCGGAATAATAAAATTCTCGACAGAAAATTGCCGAATTATCAAATTCCCTAATTTAAACAATTCGATTTTTGTATAAATATTATTTAAATACCTGTTCAACCCTACTTGTGATTTAATATACTATTAAATAAAAAATTGTTTTAATTTTAAAATAAAAATAAGACCGTTTGAAGTTCATTATTTTTAAATGGATTTATTTATTTTCAGTCATAGAAGTATCGTCTGGAGAATATGGAGATGATCTAATCGAAAAAATGATCGGTTATGTAGACATAAATTCACCAATTGTACCAATTAAGAGAATTGAACAATTCCAAACCGAGCTTTCTCAAGAAATTACGAAAATGTCTTGGTGGAAGCAATTTATAATATTATTGAAGAGAATGATGCTGCAATTTTACAGAGATCGGGTAATTATTTTTTATTATTTACAGTCAAATACATATTTAGTAATTAATAAAAATAATGATTAGTTTTCCTATTACTTTTTCGGTTTTTAATTTATTTTCATACTTACAGTAGTAGATTTAAAAGATCCATGTAGTCCAGTCGTCTAGCACAAAAAATGCCTTTTTACCGTTTTAAGTAGGTAAAGCGTCCTGAAAACATTTTCGAATAAAATCACAAAAATTAAACTAGCCAGTAGTCTGGAAAAATAAAAAAAAAGTCGCTGAAAAATCAAATTTTGAAATTTTGATCTATACTTCGGAACCTTTTAATTGGACAAAAAAATGGTCTATATATTAATTAAAGCAGGAGTAATTTCCAGTAATTCTAAAAAAAACAATGATCTAGCACCAATAGATCATGAGTTATAACATCCTAAAGTTGTCAATTTTTTACCCATTTGTGAGAGAAAATTAATCATGTTCAATTTTTTCCGAATATCTCGTTTTCATCCAATGCAACGTTAATGATGCCGGAAGAAAAGTTGTAGGGTAGGAAATTCTGCGTAAATCTAAAAAAAATCTAACCATCTGGTTCCTATAGGTCACGGGTTATGAGCATGGAACTTTGACCCTTTTCATTCAGAAGAATCTGTCTGTACTGAGAAGGCTCAAAGTTCCATGGTCATAACTCGTGACCTATAGGAACTAGATTGTTAAATTTTTTTAAGATTTACGCAAAATTTCCTGTTTTAGAACTTTTTTTCTGGCTGCATTAACGTTGCATTATTGGAAAACGAGATATTTTGAAAAAAACTGAACACGAGTACTTTGCTCTGATAAATGGGTAAATAATGGTCAACTTTAGGAGGTCATAACTCATGACCAATTGGAGCTAGATCATTGTTATTTTTTACAATTACTGGAAATTACTTCTACTTTAATTAATATACAGAAATTTTTTTTGTGAAATTAACAGGTTTCAAAGTACAAATGCAAACTTTAGAATTATATTTTTCAGAGATTTTTTTGTGTTAAAACTGGTTACTTTAAAGGTTACATTAACTCGGCACCCACTAAAGATAGAAAGTTTTTTTTTTTTAATTTTCTAATAATTTTGTTTAGTTTAACCTGGCTGGTGGATATTTTGCTCTGGAATATGATGGGAAGGGTCAATCTACGCCCAAATGAATTTGGAACTTTTTTTAAAAATATATCCGGGACGCGTAGGAGTCATTTCTCAGATATTTCATTTTTTAATTTGAAATGTGCATCAGAACCACTAAATAGACCGTTTTTGAGAAAACAAAAAAATACGTTCTATCTAGTCAAAACTGTAAAAAAAAAAAACTACCAGATGCCTGGACTATTGGTAGATTGATTTTGAAATAGAGTATTTTTTGGAAAATTTGTAACATTTTACAAATAGAAATAGAATATTCAGTTGATGTTTAAGATGTAAATTTTTGTGTAGCATTATATGTACTTGAAGATGTTCTTGCACGTTTTCCTCGGTTTTATCATCGGCGGCCTATTTTTGGGAATTGGCAACGACGGGTCCAAAACCCTCTTCAATTTTGGTTTTTGTTTTACGTGCCTGATTGTCTTCCTCTACGTGCCTATGCTCCCGGTATTATTGCACTGTAAGGATTGCCTGCATGATTTTGAATTTTTTAAGAAAACAAAAATTTTTTTCACAACAAATAATTATAAATTTATTCACTGATGATATTTTGATTCCAGTCCCTTCAGAAGTACATCTCATAAAGAGGGAGCATTTCAATAGATGGTATGACCTCAGTCCATATTTTTGTGCCCTCACAGTTTCCAGCATTCCCGCTCAGGTTTGTTTATGACTTATTTTTATTAAAACTAAATTCATTACATTAATTCAGTTTTGAAGGATATTTAATCCGGCTGTCAACTTTTTTGCTCTTATTTTGAAAAAATGGCAATAATGCTACTATTTTCTCAATTTGTAAAGATTTGAACAATTTTCAAAACTTTTCGAAAAATTCTAAAGATTTTAAAAGGTTTTTATGAAGTTTCGAAGCTTTTAGAGTATTTTAAAAGGTTACAAGAAATTTCAGGGAATTTCATAGATTTCAAGGGGTTTGAAATATTTTAGAGGATTTAAAAAAATTTAACATTTTTAAAGGAATTTTGAAAAGATATTCACGATTTGAAGATGTGGTACGGGATTTCGAAAGACTTGTGAAAATAAATCATATAGTGAATTCTAAAGGATTCCGACGAATTTGATGAGATTTCAAAGAATTTCGTAGATTTATAAAAGATTTCAAGAGATTTAAAAGTTTCTCTAGAACCTCAAATAATTTCGTAAGATTTCAGAAGATTGAAAGATTTCGAGGATTTAAAAGGATTTTTACGTTATTTATAAAATTTCAAGGAATTTTACAGTATTTAGGGAATTCATGTAGGATTTCAAAAAAATTCCATAAGAAAAAATTTAATTCAGAATAAAGAAAAATTTAAATTCCTCTACAACGTCCAAAATTCAAATTCAACTAAAACATTCTCGGAAAATAAAAAAAAATCTAAGAATCTAACTATCATATCAAAAAACATTTACAACACATCTACCAATAAACACCAAAATGTTGCTCAATTTTTTCGTAAATCTACTTTGATTGCAATTTAAGAAAAATGCAACTGAAAAAACGAGAGAGAAAAAAAGGAAGGAGATCTGGAATTTGCCTTCCTTTTCTTTCCTCTTTTTTAATTTTTAATTAATTAATATTATTTATAATAATATTATACTATATATAATTAATAATAAATGAATGTCAATTAATCAATTTAATTTAAATGGAGGCATTTGAAAATTTTAACACTACTGTAGAAGAAAATAGTCATACCCGTGTAGAAATTTCGCTATGGCCCTAATCGGGCTCAGGTCTGGCCAAATCGGGCCCTAATCGGGATACCAGGTCTGGGCCCGATGGCTGATGAAACACACGGCCCGCCCGGGGCCAGACCTGGCTGTCCGATATGTCCGCCCGATCGGTACCGGATCTGGCCCCGATCCGTTTTTTATTAGGAAGTCATTTTTTAATTATGTATTGTTTAATTGTAATTTATGTAGAAATAAATACAAAAATATATGGTAATATATTTCTTTATTTAAAGTTAGAAATTGAAGTTACAGATTTTTTAAAATTGGAAATGGTTTTTCAAAAGGTTTTTTCTAAAAGGCTAAACTAAATTCAGTACAGTATAATCTTGGACAAAAATTTCTCGTAGAAAAAATTTCTATGGAAGTTTAATTATCAAATATAACTTGTTACAAAAAATGTATAAGGAAAACTAATAAATTGTTATTGATAGTTTATTGATTCTATACTGAATTACATAATTTATTGTCAAAAAAGAAGTCTAGAAATTTGAGGTTCTTTTGTGTGTGATGAGAAAATTGTTGGTTTCTTTGGTTGATATAAAATTTGATAATTATTGATTTTTGTTGTATTTGCAATGTAATAAAATAACCTTTTTAATTAAAAATTATTTGGGTAACCTAATTAGAATCTTATTATTTATCCAAAGAGGTATGCTTGAAAACTGGTTTGACAAGAGACTATTGACTCTTTCCCCTC
Source organism: Andricus quercuspetiolicola (assembly GCA_035222095.1). Lineage (NCBI taxonomy): Eukaryota > Metazoa > Arthropoda > Insecta > Hymenoptera > Cynipidae > Andricus > Andricus quercuspetiolicola. Next base: position 16,264,332 of record JAWWEA010000118.1, on the reverse strand, counting down.
TCCCCTCTTTCCACCCCTTTTTTAAAAGAATCCCTCTTTTTGTCACTGTTTTCAAGAAACTTCCCCTTTCTCTCATTTTTTCTCTTAAACGTGAATAAAATAATACAACCCAATGAGAAAATTCGACTATTTTTCGTTGAATGTTCATTCTTTTTAATTGAAAATTCTTCTATTATATTTTTGGTTGAAAATTTACCCCTTTTGGTTGAAAATTCGTTGCTTTTTTAATTGAAAATTTAACTAATCAATTTTGTGCTGCAAATTGATCCTTTATAGTTGAAGATTCAACTATTACATTTTTTATTGGAAATTCATCTTTTTTTTTGAAAGTGTTGAAAATTTGCTTTAATTGTTGAAAATCAATTTTTTTAACTGTACATTTGAATGCTATATTTTTGGTTAAAAATTAATTGCTTTTAGTGCAAAAATTAATTATTTGGTTAAAAATGAACTTTTTGTTGGAAATTAATATTTTTGGGTTGGGAATTCAACTGATTTACTAAAAATTCGTTTCTTTGAGATGAAAGTTAGTTTTTTTAGTTGAAAATTAATTTTCCTAACTGCAAATTTAACTAATCCTTTTTAAAATTGATCTTTTGTAGTTGAAGAGTCAACTATCAAATTTTTCATTGAGAATTCATTGTTTTGGTGGAAATGTTGACATTTCTTTTTTTTTTGTCGAAAATCATTTATTTGAACTGGAAATTTAAATAATTCATTTCTGGTTGAAAATTGATCGCCTCTAACTTAAAAATAAAACATTTGGTTACAAATTTAAGTTTTTGTCGAAAATTCATATTTTTGGGTTGAAAATTCAACTGTTTTGCTAAATATCCGTCTGGTTGGGATAAAAACTAGTTTCTTTAATTGAAAATTAATTTTCCAAACTGCAAATTTAACTAATCTTTTTCAAAATTGATCTTTTGCAGATGAAGATTCCACTATCAAATTTTTCATTGAGAATACATGTTTTTTGTCGGAAATGTTAAAAATTCGTTTTGTATTTTTGGGTTGAAAATTAATTATTTTTACTGCAAATTTAACTAATCCATTTTTGCTTCAAAATTGATCACTTTTAGCTTAAAATTCAACTAATTTGATGAAAATTGGTCTTTTTAGGTTGAAAATCCCTTAAAAATGATCGTTTTTAGTTATATTATATTACATTTGTTTATTGAAAATTTATCTTTTTTGCTGGAAATGTTGAAAATTTGTATTTTTTTCTATGGCTGAAAATTTATTTTTTGAACTTCAAATTTAACTAATCCATTTTTGTTTGAAAATTACATTTTTTGTCGAAAATTCATATTCTTGGGTTGAGAATTCAACTGATTTGTAAAAATTCATCTTTTTGTGATGAAAATTCGTTTTTTTGGTTGAAAATTGATCGCCTTTAGTTTAAATGACCATCATTCTCCTGTTCAGACTGAATTTTGAGGCTAGCACTTGAACCGAACATCTTCAAACATCCCTTCTTACACTGTAAATATAATGTAGTTTTCAATATAATTAATTGCATTGAAATTAAAACTCTCTGATAATTCTCAAATATAACTTCAACTTTGAGGTTAGGTTCTAGTGCATCATAGATAGTGAATATGATTTACTTACTCTCATTTGCAGCGCGTACGTAGTGTATGTTGGATAAAGCACGGTACTTCCGGATACGTGGTGTACTTACAGCTTTCGGAATTGTTATAAATAATAATTATTACATATTAATAACACAGATGAAAACACACAACATTTTGACACTTCATCACACAAACACACAACACATTCGTAAGTACATATAAACATATGTATAAGGTAATTTCGCCAAAGTGAAACTAGGTAGCGGTGCAATACATACCCCGATCGGGTTCGGATCTGGGCCCTGGAATTGACCATACCGGGCCCTGAACATGTTACACCGACCGGGGACCGATAGGTAGTCGGGAAAATATATGTCGATTTCTACACGGGAAAACATGAAAAAGTTTTTAATTTTAGTATTAAATACATAAATTCAAAATCAAAGCATCAGAACTCTTCTGAACTTGAAGTATTTAAAATTAAAATCAAACCATTTTTAATTCATTAATTTATGATACATTCAATAATTCAAAATTCGCAGTGTCTCGTCGTTCAGAAATTCGGGACGACTAAGCCAATATTTTCCGTAAGCATGGCTAGTCGTCCCGAATTTTCGGGGCGACTTTTCACTTTTTCAACTCTCCTGTTCCAACTCTCCTTTGCCAACTCCCCATTTCCAATTCCCCTTTTCCAAATCCCCTTCTGCAACTCCCCTTTTCCAACTCATTCAATTTTTCGGGACGACTAGACGCAGCCTTAAAAATTAGAAGCCCTTTTATGTGTGGGGCATTAATTCTCAACTAACATTTGTTGTTGTGAGTCATAGCTATGTTAATAATATAATTTTTTAAATTACTAGTAAAAAACCTTTTCAATTAATTCTGATATAACTCATTTGATATTATATGAAATTATTCACTTTTGAATGAGTTCGACCTGAAATTGTTTCGAGTTTGAAAAGTTACATTTTTTATTTTCTATTTATTTTCTGGATTGAAAGGGGTTGTTTTTTATTGTTGCCATTTTTATGTGAAGTTTTTGTACGGCTCACTAGACGGGTATATAGTGTCATGATTCGTGACAATTTTGTACCACTCCCCTCCTCAACTTTACTTTCAACAAGGACCAAATTGGAATAAAAAAATGTCCCGGGGAAAATGGTTAAAACGACCCAAATTGCTTCAAACTATACCGGCCCACCAGGATTTTCCCCGAAATCCAACCTTACCAATGGCAGCTTTCAACATTTTTCTTATGATGAAAGGGAAGAATTTTTTATTTTCAATCTCTTCTTCTGGATTTGAAGAGGAAACCTTTTTTATATAATAGCAAGGGAGGAAATTTTGGTGTTTAATTTGTTACGAGATTGGAAAATGGAAGTTATATTTTCAATTTACTTCTGAACTTGAATAGGGAAAATATGTATTTTCAACATTTTTATTGAGTTGAAGGGAGAAAAATTCTGTTATTTACAGTTTCATTTCCAAAGCCACTTTAAAATTATTCAGTTTTAAGATCTTGAATGTGAAAATGTTAGTTTTCAAATATCTTAATTTTGAATTCTTTTACGCAAAACTTTTTCAATTTAAATGTATTTTTCTTAAATATTCTTCAATTTGAAATAGAAAACATAAGAGATTGAACAGTTTTAAATCAAATGCCGTCAAATTTAACTAATTCGTGAACCAGTATTAGAAAGTGTACTCGCTTTCAATTATTCATAAGTATTGTTCAAAAAAAGTTTGAAATTCAAAAATGAAGATAAAAAATTAAATTAAATTTTTCATAATTAAAGTTCTTTTTTCCTTTTTTAGTCCAAAAAGAAAGCTTACATTTTTTCTTTTAAATACCTTCAGATTAAAAAATGGATATATCATTATTCATTCGTAAAAATAAGCGGTCACTAGGTTTTGTGCAGATATCATTTTTTTCAACAATTCATGACTCTCTTAATATAAAAAAATTACTCAAAACAGCAAATTTTCTACCCTTATTTAATTTCTAATAATAATTCCTTGAAGGTCTTCAAAACTAGACAAAATTTAAAGAAATCAAAACTGTACAAATTTAAAGTAGCGCAGAATTCACAATATTGTGCAATTTGAAATTGGAAACTTCCAAAAACTGAACAAGCTAAAGTATAATGCCCGCAAAAATTAATTCATTGCAAATAAGCATTAGGAACTGTACATTGTAGATTACTTGTTTCTGTTCAACAACACTAACGTAAAAAAATTATACATTTGGAAATCGTCATCGTTCCTGATTAAACATTTAAAAATTGAAAAACTTAAAAACCAATATTATCGAATTCAAGTAGTTGAAGCTGAAAGTTGGAATCATGACATTTTTAAAGATGATGCAAATCATTATTATAAAGTGACATCAAAAAATTATTGGATAGATTTTTCTAAACTAAAAATCAGATTTGTGTAAAAAATGAGTGTCATTCCCACCGTTTAAAAGGAAAAATATGAACTTGTAAACCTTTAAAGTTACATAACGCGGAAAAGGTTGAAAATGATATGATTTCGGATTGAAAGCTTTAAGAATTAACGAAATTCAAAGTTAAAGCTGTAAAAATTAAATAATTCCAAACTTCATTTAAAATTTAAGTATTCTTAAATTAGGATTTTGAATCTAAGTCATTAAAAATGAATCATTTTCAAATTTCGCATCACATTTTTTAAAATTCACTCATTTTATTACACAATTCCAAATTAACAATCTGTAAATCAATGACAAAGCATTTCTATGCACTAATTAAACACTAATTAAGAGCTTCAATGTGAACAAAAAGAAAAAACGATATATGTTTAAAAACGTGAATTTTTCAGATAACAATCACAAGTGTTGTTGAATGTCAATTTCTGTTGTCAGAACATTATTCTTGAGAGGAAAAGAAATGATTCACAGAAAAAATTGTCTACGTTCGAAAACGCGAAATAAGTAAATTTGTGAAAATTGGTTTGGCACCTCTCAACTTAAATAACAAATTAATTATTCCTTTGAATCGTCCGCGATATACCTCTTAGAAATGTAACAACCTTTACTTTATAAAAAGACCCTCTAAAAATGGTTTCAAAATACGATCCCCGGAAATTTTTGAAACAAAAACTCCAGTTTTTCCTCATTTTTCCTGTGGGTACACAAAATTTATATAAAGTGTTATACGAAAGTAACGAGAACGTTCTCAAAATCGTTTAAATATCGTGTGTCCACTGAGGTGCGCCCTAGTAGAATGACACAAAAAATCAAATGATATGTTTGTTCGACCATTCATCACCAATATTATTATGTTCCATTTCCTAGAAAAATAATTGCATATTTTTGTTGTATTAAAAAAAAATTGAGATTAATTTTTACTTTAAATTTTAAATCATAATCCTTTCTTTGAGGTCTTTCAATTTTAAATAAAATAAATGGACAACTTGGAACAGTTTACTTACACTGAATTCAACATTGTTTAATTTTAAACGCTAGTAATTTTAATTTTGCCAGATTTACAAAGTTTCTATTTGATATTGTTAACATTTGAACATTTTCAATTTAAAATTATTCAATCGTTAAGGTTTTCAATATAAAATTCTTGTACAGTTTTTGATCCTTTAAATTTGAAAATATACAATTTTGAACGAATTTTGATATTATTACTAGGGTGATGCCATAACTTGGAATACTAGCCCAAAATCAAAATGTTTTTAATTTTTTAGCTGTGAAAAAATCCTCTCTAGCTCCGCTGTAATTCCAAACTAGGTCTAAAGATTGCCAGTTTGGTGCTTTTACCCACTAAGCTACGGAGGGAAACAAGATTTATTATTTTTTCATAGCCTCTTACAAGAGAGTTGATGATATCATTCCAAGTCTTATTCCAAGAATAATTATTACAATTATTGATTATATAATTTAATTTTTTATCTTGATAAGATTAGAAATGACAAAATCTTGCAAGACTTGGAATGAGGTCGTCAATTCTCTTGTAAGAGGCCGTGAGAAAATAATTAATTATGTTTCCCTCCGTAACTTAGTAGGTAAGAGCTCCAGACCGATAATCTGCAGACCTGGGTTCGAATCCCAGTGGAGCTAGAAACAAATTTTTCACATTAAAAAATAAAAACCGTTATAGATTTGGGCTAGCAGATCGAAGACTTTCATTATATCGACAAAAGACTATACAATTCTGAACTTTTCAGTTTAAAATGGTGAATTTTTGGTGGTTTGAAACCTAATGACCGTGAGAAATTGGTAAAAATGTGAGATAAACGGGAAATAAGAAAAAAAAGTATGTCATGTGAAAACGTAGAAGATATCAATGTAGGTAGCATAAAACCATCATATATAAATGTATCTTTTTATAACAGATTGACAAAAAGCAGTATCTTCCCCATGCAGATACAATGGGAACTTTATAGCCATTTCGAGACAGATTAATATTAACCAACATTGATCAAACTTGAACTAGGTCATTTTTTAAAGAAAGAACTTCGGCGAAACAGAAAAAAAAGCACACATGTTTTTCTCCCACCCTATTGAAAACACATTGAAGGAAATTGAGGGAAAGATTCAGGAAATGTGAAATAAAGTGAACTTTCCACAAACGATCATAAAAAATAAATTTTATGTGTTACCCTAATCCCAGTCCTTTTTTCAAATTTCTTCTAGTTTCATAAACTAGAAAACAAACATTTTGTGGAGGGTCCTTTCTTATCCTTTGCAATATTCCATATTTACTTTAATCGTTGACGTTCTTTTTTCAGTAAAAAGGTCGTAAAAGGTTACTGACTTTGCTGATAGAATAAGATTGTGGAAGGGAAGAGGAGGAGGGCACTAAAAACTTAATTAATTTAATTAAGAGGCCCAATAACGGAGTCTAAGAGAGTGATATTGAGGTCAAAAAGACGAAGTTTCTATATATAGAAGGAACGAGTCTGTAGGGTTGGAGGTTGAAGAGGAAAAGACGACGCACCGACGCACCATGCATCGATCGCGTCGTGTGGGCTTCATGATATCGCCAGGATGAAAATTCGATCAGCAACCGCGTAATGATCGATTCATACGTATAAAATGAGAGATGTGCGCTCGATTTTGTTCACAGCTGACAATCGGGAAAATTTCGATCAGCGAAATAATTTATGAGCTAACGTGACCAAATTGTCAAGATCAGAATTTCCCTGGGTGAATATTTAGATTAAATGTATCGAAATTCCTCTTTTTTAGAATATGCATTGTAGCGACTTGTATCCAAAAAGCTAATTCAGTCAATGTATGCACTTTTTGAAAAAAAAATATAAACAGACGAAGTATTTTTTTATATTATTTCGAGTTACACAATTAAAAAAGGTTTTCTTTCATTTTGTCGAAGTGAATTTTCCATGTGGACACATTGAAGAATATGCCTCATGTAAATCAAAAAGACGATTGCTTTAAATAAGTGAAAATAATAATATGATTCATAAATTTTAAATGATAGAAATCTTTTGGCAATAAATTTTCTAAATAGATTTTCAACTATGAAAGATAACTATTCTAGTCTGGAAAACTGACAAGGACTTCACAAGGCGCGTCACGCTCGCACTGGCAAACGCCCCATGTAGGGCAAACTCGTCAGGCCCTTGTTTGGTTTTTCTCAGATTTACCCTAGGTTAATTTTTTTTCTCTCAAATTTCGAATTAAAATTAAATCTTTATTTTCGAAAAGT
>JAWWEA010000118.1:16245221-16256959 GCA_035222095.1 Andricus quercuspetiolicola | reverse complement strand
TTTTGTATTTTTGGATTGAAAATTAATTATTTGTACCACAAATTTAACTAATCCGTTTTTGCTTCAAAATTGATCGCTTTTAGCTTAAAATTCAACTAATTTGTTGAAAATTAGTCTTTTTGGGTTGAAAATCCCTTGGAAATTAATCGTTTTTAGTTGAAAATTTATTTTTTGAACTTCAAATTTAACTAATCCATTTTTGTTTGAAAATTACATTTGTTTTAAAATGACCATCATTCTCCTGTTCAGACTGAATTTTGAGGTTAGCACTTGAACCGAAAATCCTCAAACATCCTTTCTTACACTGGAAATATAATGTAATTTTCAATATAATTAATTGCATTAAAACTCTGTGATAATTCTAAAATATAACTTCAATTTTGAGGTAAGGATTTAGTGCAACTATCTAGTTTTAACATAATATGGGAGAAGATGGTTATAAACAATAATAATTTGTTGAAGTAAATGTGATTGTTAAATTTCATTTATCATTACCTCGCTTTAAGCTAAAAGTGGACAGGAAGTTGAATATATTAGACAAAATTGCAACTTTCTAGCATTATTTAAAGTGAATATTATTAAAAATTAAAATACATTTTTTAAATAACTATTTTTATTGGCTTCAATTAATTATCACTATATTAAGTAAAAAGTGGACAAAAAGATAAAAAATTCAGAAAAACCCGCAACTATCTAGCATTAATATAAGTGAAGATAGTTATAAGAAATGACAAATTGTTTAAACAATTATGTTCGTTGAATTAAATTAATCATTACCTCACTCTAAGTGAAAAGTTGACAAAAATTTGGAAATTTCCGAAAAAGGTGCAATTTTCTAGTATTATTGTAAGAGAATATTGTTATAAATAATAATACATTATTTAAAGAATTATTTTAGATAAATTTAAATAATTGTCACGTAACCGCGATAATTACAATAATAAATGTTATAAACAATAATAAACTGTATTAAAAAAATTAACATAAACATCTAATTGTCAGTATGAGGTAATATTTTATGTATTATAAACAATTAGCATTTAAAAAACCGCAAAAAAATAATAATTTGCACCAAGAAGTCGCAAAACCATATTTTTCACTTCTGTGGTTTTTTTGGGATCCTATAGAAGAAGTTACTTTTTATTTTCATGAATGAATTCTAAGAGAAAACTGAAAAATATTTTAAAACATTTCGAGAAAGAATGTAGAAGATTGTAAAAACAAATTTCGCAATTTTGCAAAATTACAGAATTTTAGAAAAAATTCTTGAAATTTTGAAATTATTTAAAAATAATTTAAGACTTGTAAAGGCTTCAATTTTTTTTCAAATGTAGATTTTTTAAGATTTTGAGAAAAGATTCTAATAATTTCTAAAGGTTTCAAGAGAATGCAAAAATTTTGTTTAGATTCCAAAGAAAAATTTAAATGATGTTTTACTCTGCAAAAAATAATTTTAAGAGAATATTTAAACAGATTTCAAACAAATTTTAAACATTTCCAAAGATTTAAAAAATTTTCAAAAAAGAATCTGGGAGATCTTAAAGTAATTTTTGTTATTTTTAAAAAATGTTAAGAAAAATTTGAATATTTTTAAAAGATATTTAGAAAGTTGAGAAGTTTTTGCAAGATTAAAAAAAAAAAAAAATTTTATTTCAAAAATTTCAAAAGATTTTGAAAAAATGTAGATTTTTGAAAATTTTGAAAAAGATAAGCTTTTTAACAATTTTGAAAGGTTTTAAGAGAATTAAAAAATGTTCTCTGGATTCCTAGGAAAACATAAAATGATTTTTTATTTTGAAACATTAATTTTAGGAGAATATTTATTATTTAAACATATTTCAAAAAATTCCAAAACATTTCCAAAGATTTAAAAAAAATTCAAAAAAGAATCTGGGAGATCTTCAGGTAATTTTGCTTATTTTTAAAATATGTTAAGAAAAATTTGAATATTTTTAAAAGATATTTCGAAAGTTTAGAAATTTTCGCAAGATTAAAAAAAACAATTTTATTTCAAAAATTTCAAAAGATTTCGAAAAAATGTAAATTTTTGAAAATTTTGAAAAAATAGTCTTTTTAACAATTTTGAAAAGTTTTAAGAGAATTGAAAAATTCTCTCTGGATTCCTAGGAAAACATAAAATGATTTTTTATTTTGAAACATTAATTTGAGGAGAATATTTAAACAGATTTCAGAAAATTCCAAAACATTTCTAAATATTTAAAAAAATTTCAAAAAAGAATCTGGGTGATCTTAAGGTAATTTTGGTTATTTTTAAAATATTTTAGGAAAAATTTGAATATTTTTAAAAGTTATTTCGAAATTTTAGAAGTTTTTGCAAGATTAAAAAAAAAATTTAATTACAAAATTTCAAAAGATTCCTAGGAAAACATAAAACGATTTTTATTTTAAAACATTAATTTTAAGAGAATATTTAAACAGATTTCAAAATATTTCAAAAAAAGATTTCCAAAATTGTCGAAAAAAATATCTGGAAGATTTTAAGGCAATTTTTTTAATTTTGCAGAATTTTTTTGTACATTTTAGGTAAAATTCGATTAAATTTGTTTAAAAAATTTAGGAATTTCAGAAGTCTTAAAAAGATTAAAAATATTTTTAAACCTGAGAAAATTTCTGAAAATTTATCAAATATTTTAAATTTTCTTTTAAACTTATAAAAATCCTCAATACCTTTTAAACTAATTCTTCCTAATATTTAAAAAAAAGCCAATAAAATAAAAACATTTTCTTTAAAATTCCCTAGATATTTTCGACACATCTGAAATTTTTAAAAGTCTTTGAATTTTCTCAAGAATCTTGGGAAAATTTTATTTATATAACTAAAAAAAAAATCTGTTCCCAGATCTCAGAATCTAATTTAAGCTCAAATTTAATTTTTCAAAAATTTTTAACCAATAAATAGTTATTAGAAATTTTTATTTTGTTATTCACATTATTTTTACCCTCAGGCCGAAAAACTTCACGCGTGCGTAGCACGCAATTGATGATACTAGTTTGTTTAAATAAATTATTTTTTGCAATTAACTTGTATATTTAATTAACTATTTATGTTTCTTAAGAATATTTGCATTAATTCTAATCAATAGCGGATTTATTTGAGCAACTTTTCTATTAGATAAAAAGTCACATTCTTCAAATTGCTAATTTTGTGACTGTATTTATTTATTGTTGCACACAAAATTAAATTGAAAACTCGGAGAGTTTCAGGACCTTAAGATTTTTAATCATTAATTTTATTACGTTAAAGTATTAATATTGTTTCTATTTTCAATACAGATAATCCTGGGCCTAATTTATTTATCAATGGTTTATCTAATAACGGGACAACCCCTCGAACTTTACAGATGTGCAATGTTCTTCAGTATCTGTCTCGTTTCTGCATTAATCTCAGAAAGTATGGGATTTGCGATAGGCAGCACTTTAAATATCGTAGTAAGTTTATGAATAGACAATTTTCAAAAAATTGCAAAAGCTATAATTTAATGATAATAATTATATTTTCTTTTTTGCAGAATGGAATATTCTTAGGACCGGCTTTAACGGTACCCTTAATGCTCTTCGCTGTGCAAGGAATGGGAAGCGTTGAACCACTGCCGATTTACCGAACGTTTATTATGTACTTAAGTTACATACGGTATGGACTTGAAGGTCTAATTGTGGCTACTTATGGCTATAATCGTCAGAAACTACCCTGTCCACCGGAAGAAGTTTACTGCCAGTATAGAGTTCCACGAGAGCTCCTGAGAATTATGGGTAGGAATAATATTCCTCTTCCTGGGAAGATAATTTTAAATTTAAATCTAAAATTATAATCATTGGAAAGCTATACTTCAATCTCCATCTCGTCCGTTCATGTTATTTTTCCTTTCTTCAGTCTCCTTATTTTCATTTCTTTCTTCTTATACTTCAATTCTTCCTCTAAATCATTCCCTACCTCCTTTCTTCATTCTTCCATCTTCCATTTTCCCATCTTTTTTCCGCTTATTATTCCACCAACTCCTCTATTTCCTGACAAACTACTTAAAATTGTATTCTCCATTCCCGCCATCCCTTCTTTCTTTTCTATTAATTTCTGATTAGTATCTTTTACTTGGAAAATATCCTGTTTTCGTATATTCCCCTTTTCTTTTGCTAACTCTTTGTTCTTCATATTTTGCTATCTCCACATTCTGCAATTTTACCTTAACCTTATTTCCTTTCCTTCTTGTCCACTCTCATTCTTTAATTTTTTCTCTAAATTACTTCGTTCGCCCCTTTTCCATCCTGAAACCTTTTTCTTGAACTCTTTTCATCCTTCTATCAAATCTTTTCAACTATCTTTTCCTTTTTTTTAATCTATTAATAAATTCCTATATCGATAACATCCATATTACTTCATATTACTTTCCTCATCATCAAATTCCTTCTGCTCCTTTAACTTTATTTTACACACCTCCTTATAAATCTATTCTTCTTTAATACAAGTAATCTTCTTTACATCCCTTCCCGTTTCATCCCATCCCATATACTTTTCCACCGCAAGATATCAAAATTCTGTTTGATCCTTTTTACTCTCATTACTATTTTTTCCCCTAAAACATTCTTACTTCTTCTCAAACTTTTCTCCCTCCTCTTCCTTTACATCCTCTTCTCTTGTTTGTTTTTGTCTCTATATTCCGGTTTTGCCCTTTTTCTTTTTAGGGTTTCGTAGCTACGAGCAGAAAACCTTATAATTTCGGTCAGGTGTCCGTCAATCTGTTGTATTTTTTTTTAGGAAGTGAGGGAAAATTACGGGAGGAGAAGTAGGGGAAGTGAGGGTAAATGAGGTGAGGGAAATTAGGAGAAGTGTGAGGAGAGGAAGTAGGGGAAGTGATGGGACAGATCTGGGGGAACAGGGGGAGGTTAAGTGCGCGAGTGATGTGAAGTTAGGAGGAATAGGATAAGTGGGGAAAGTGAGATGAGGGGAACTGCGAAAAGTTTTAGGAAAGTTACTAAGGAAAGTGTGGGTAAATGAGGTGGGGGAAAGTAGGGAAATGGGAATATTAGCTGGGGAAGTAGATGAGGAAGGAGTTAGGGAAGGGAGGGGAAGCGAAGCTTGATGTGTGAGTAGGGGAGAAGAGAGGTAGGAGAATGTAAGAATAGTAGGGAAAGGAAAGTATGAGAGGAGGAAATTTAAACAACTTATAAACGTCTTGAAAGGCTATGAAACCCTTTTTTGTAGGCGCACAGCGCCTACTTTCACTAATTTTTTTCGATTCTTCCTGCTTTCTCCTATTTCTCTGTTTCTCTTTTCTTCTGTTCCTCTTTTCCACTTTTCTTCTTCTCCTACTTTTTTTTTCATTCTTGTTTTCAGAAGATTTCTTTACTAACTTTTCCATTTCTTCCACTTTTGAGGCCATATCCTAATTAAAGGGTGGCGTTCTAATAGGGACATAACTGCCATTATGACGATTTTCTTAAAAATTGAATTTTCAATGTAGAAAAAAATATGCTGCCGAGATACATGAGTGCTGAATTGAAGTGTGAAAAGTTTTATTAGAAAATTGTATTAATTCCAAGAAAATGGTGGAAATTTTTTTTGTTCACTTTGGATAGTGATTAAAAATCCAATTTTCAATTTAAGCAAAAAAGCAAAAGTTCCATTTCTACGAAATTAATTCATACGAAAAAATTTTATTGACAAATCTCATCCAGTTCAGTGAATAATATTTTTAAAACTTTATAAGCAACTATAAAAATCTTTGAAAAATTGCAAAAAAAAATAAAAAAAACGACATTACAAAAAAAAAATTTTACCACAATGTGCATAAGAATGAACCAAAAAAAGTGTGCGTTTAACTCAATTAAAAGAAAAACATGTATTTTGCATATTTTCAAAAAATTCTAAATTGATCAAAAGTGTTTTCTTTTCTAATTTCTAATTTTTTATCATTATTCACTAATAGAAACTGTACATATAGCAAATTTTCCATCATTTTTGAATCAATATGAAATTGTTTTGAATTTTCGAATAATTAAATAAATACATATTTTTGAAGAATCTGCTTAATTTTTTCCTCAAATGACTTTTTTTGGCGAAATAAAAAATATCTTTAGGGATCTCCCAGGATGCTTTTTTGTAAAAGAATGTTTATTTAATTGAAAAAATCGCTGCTAATAATTCTTTTTACTTCGACAAGTATACAATTTTACTCAAAAGCATCACTCAGATTGTTAACAGGTTCTTCAAAAATATTTATTTAACTATTCAAAAATTTAAAAAAATTTCCTGTTGGTTCAAAGGTGATGGAAAATTTTTTTTATGTATAGTTTTTACTAGTGAACAATAATAAAAAACTAAAAATCTAAAAAAGAAAACATTTTTGATCAATTTAGAATTTTCTGAAAATATGCAAAATACATGTTTTTCTGAATTGAATTGACTGCACACTTTTTTTGGAAAAAGTTGAATATGTCGAACTTGAAATTTCTTCAGCTTGAACCAGAGAAAGATTTTGTGATTTTGCTTTTGTCAAAACAAATTTTTTTCGTAATTTAGGCATTTTTGATTATTTTGCAACTTGAGAACGTTTCAAACAAGAAGGAAAAGGTTATTTTTCAGGAAAGAAAAATAGTTTTTTTTTGGTTTGAAGAAATTTCAGGTCCAACATATTCAACTTTTTCCAATAAATGTTCATTTAACTCCATTTAAAACAGTATTTTCTTTTGCAAAGTTCTAAAAAATTCTAAATAAGGCAAGATACTTTTTTTTTAAATTTCTATCATTTTTTATTATTGTTCACTAATATAACTTATCCATAAAAAAATTAATTTTGTTAATATTAATTAATTATTTAAATAAAATTGTGTGTATAAATCAATTTTATATTTCATATATTTTCTATTTTTATATATTTTTATATTTATTTATTTGTATTTATAATTTATAAAAAATCCGTTATAATTTATGAACTAATGAGAAATTTTTTAAGAATTTAAAATTTTTTAATTTTCAAATATAAAAAAGAGAACGGATGAGATTAATCGATTACAACATTTTTTTAAACTATTTTCCTATTTCAACCCACAATATTTTTTCCCTCAGCTCAAACAATACGGTTAATTTTAGCATTTTCACACTGCCCTAATTGGCATGCCGAAATAAAAATACACAAATTGCGATTATTTAAATAAAATAAACATTTCATTTACAAAAACCGACCTAAATATATTTTTTAATTTGACAAAAAATCAGGGGTCATTTTGATACCAAAAGAATCACTTTGTAGAAGTACCATTTTACAAAATAAAATAAAAAGACTTTTTTTATCTGATTTTTTGAGCCAAGAATCCTATTTTCAAAAAAAAATTGCTTTTTTGTCTTTTTGGAACGCCACCCTTTAACTGAGTCCTTTTTTTATCCTACATTTACATCCTGAAATAATTAATTTTTAAAAAATGTCCTCTCAATTTATTCCATCTTCCCCCTCCGGAATATTTACATTGTCTACTCCAAAAAAAATTATCTGCATTAAAATATTCTCAGATAAAACATAAAACCTTCAAAACTGTAATCTTCAGATCTCGATATTTGACACATTCAAGCATAATCAAATAATGAATAATAAATTTATTATGAAGACGAGAGAAAGATTAAAATTGGTGATATCACAAGCTGTTTACTATCACTATAAATCATTTGATAATATATCATCATTACATGAACATTGAATAATTTTACATTTTTTCAGGTATGGAACACGTCGTCTTCTGGGTCGACTTTATCGCTCTCGTCGTTATCTTAATCTTGTTTAGGGCACTTACATACTATTTACTGCGACAACGATTGCAACCGAATAAAACTTTCCAGGCACTCCATTTAATTGGCAGGCTTGTCAAAAATCACTTCAGTATGCAATAATAAAAGCGAAAAAGAAATTATTATTAAATATAAACACATCCTTCCTAAGATCTTCCTGTTTTGAAAAAATGAAAACAATCTTATTAGAAAGATTGGGGAGAGTCCATTAATTACTTGAGGTTTTTTTTTGGGGGGGGGGGTCCGGAAAATCTTACTAATCCTTACCTAGGGGAGGGGGACTTTCTTACATCAGTTTCCTCTTTCTAATTTTTTTCTAATATTCTAATTAACACCTGTTTTGGCTGTTGAAATTGCTTTTTGTACTATTATACGCAATATATCAATATATCATTGTTTTATTTGTTTCTTTTTTATTATGCGTAATATATCATATTGCATACGGGCAATAAATAATGAGTATAGGAGTTAAATCATTCTTGACACTTTTTTTTAAGACGTGTTTTGTTTAAATTACCAGTTATGCTTCAGTAAACTATATTGTCATTTCATAACTGTGATTGTTATTCACAAATTTTATAAACTAATTCGCAGTTTGAGCAAAACGGCTACTTTAACCGAGTACTTGAAATTTTCAAAAATTGCTAAAACTGTACATTTGTTTATAAAGTTTGTTAATAACAATGACGGTTATGAAATGACAATATAGTTTACTGAAGCACAACTGGCAAGCCAATCAAAACACGTTTTTGAAAAAAGTACCTGAAGCATTAAAAGATTGCTTAAACTGGTCATTTGTTTATAAAATTTCTTTATAATAATTACATTTGTCATTAAATGGCAATATAATTTACTAAAGTGTCACTAGCAATCTTAACAAAATACGTTAAAAAAAAGGAACTGAAACTATTAAAAATTGATCAAACTACGCATTTATTCATAAAATTTGTTGACAACTTTAAAAAATATATTTATTTTTGTTTTTCAATGATTGTGTATTACTTCAAATTAAATATTAAAATCACTCTATTAATATTCAAAACCTTTCAAAAATCGCATACCATTATTTATAACAATAAAATTCTTAACAAATTATTAACTTTTAATAAACTATCAAGCTATGCTTCGCGAATGTTTATTTATCGATTACACACGAATATAAATCATTTTGAATTAATTGCGACTTAATGAAGCAACCATGTCTTAAAATTTCCAATTTTTTTTCAAATATATGTTTTAATAAGTTGAATAAAAAATTTTATTTTTTAAATCGGCCTTAAGAGATCTATAAGAATTTAGTTACCTTTAATTTTTTTTAAACTTTGAAATTGATTTAAAATCGTGACCGGAATCATATTTTGCCCTACTGTGCGGTGTACACCTTTAATGAAATCTCGTGAAATCCCTGGAAATCAGTGCAATCCTTTAAAATCCAGTGAATTCTTTCAAAAATTTTATAAAACTCTTCAAATTTTATATACCGTATGAAAGTTCTTTGAAATCTTTTGAATTTCATGGAGATCGTACATAATCTATTATTAGAGCTATTAAATTCTTTGAAATCGCTTGAATTCCTTAAAATCCCATAAAAATCCTTATAGCTCTGTAAAATCCATGAAAATCTTTCCGAATCTTTTGAAATTTCTTACAATACATTAAAGCCCAACAAAATTTCTTAAAATCCGTCAAAATCCCTCGAAATTCTTTGAAATCCCCCGAAATCACATGAAATTCATTAAAATCCTTTGAAAAGTTGTGACTTATGTTGAAATCTTTTAAAGTCCCTTAAACCACTCAAAAACTGTGAAAATCCTTGAAATCGCTTGAAATCTTCAAAATCCCATAAAAATCTCTTATAATCCTTTAAAATACGAGGGAATCTTTTCGAATCTATTTAAAACCATTACAATATATTAAATTCCATTAAAATTACTTAAAGTCTATTAAAATCTTTAAAAACCTTTGAAATCTCTTTAAATACCTTCAAATCTTCAAAATCCCATTAAAATCACCAGATATTCGTTAGAATTCATGAAAATACTTCGATATCCCATAAAATACCAAAAAATCCTTTGAAAAGTAGCGAATTATTTTAAGATCTCTTAAAATCCTATAAATCCCTCAAAAACTGTGAAAATCCTTGTAATCTCTTGAAATCTTGAAAATCTGATAAAAATGTCTTATAATCCTTTAAAATTCGTGGGAATCTTTCCGAATCTATTTAAATCCATCACAATATATTAAATACCATTAAAATTTCTTAAACTTCATTAAAATCTTTTCAAATCCTTTGGAATGTCTTTAAATCCGTTCAAATCTTCGAAATTCCATTAAAATCACCTGATATTCTTCAAAATTCGTGAAAATACGTCGGTATCACATAAAACCCTTTAAAATCATTTGAAAAGTAGTGACTTATTTTGAAATCTCTTAAAATTCCATAATACTCTTAAAAACTGTGATAATACTTGAAATCGCTTGAAATCTTCAAAATCCCATAAAACATCCTTATGGTCCTTCAAAATCCGTAGAAATATTTCCGACTCTTTTGAAATATCTTACAATATTTCAAAGTCCATTAAAATATCTTAAAATCCGTTAAATCCCTTAAAATTCCTTTAAATCTTTTTAAATCTTTTCAAATACCCTGAAATCCTCTAAAATCCTTCGAAATACAGTGACTTATTTTGAAATCGATTAAAATCCCTTAAAACCCTTAAAAACTGTGAAAATCCTTGAAATCGTTTGAAATCTTCAAAATCCCAAAAAAATCCTTATAATACTTTAAAATCCGTTGAAATCCAGTGACTTATTTTGAAGTCGATTAAAGTCCCTTAAAACCCTGAAAAACTGCGACAATCCTTGAAATCGTTTGAAATTTTCGTATCCTTTAAAATTAGTGGAACTCTCCGAATTTTTTAAAATACCCTACAATATCTTAAAATCTATTAAAATTACATCAAATCCTTTAAAATCTTCTCTAATCTTTCGAAATTCCTTGCAATATGAAAATATCATCTTATAGCCGATAAAATTCCTTAAAATCCTTTAAATTGCTTGGAAATCTTGTGAAATTTCCTGGAATATTTTGAAATTGTATGAAATCTCTTTAAATCCCTTAAAATCTTCGAAATCCCATTAAAATCTCAATATCTCAATATACCTGAATATTTCAAAATTTTATCAAATCTCTTGAAATCCCTCTCAAATTTATTAAGCTCTTTAAAATTTGTGGGAATCTTTCCGAAACTCTTAAAATTCCTTACAATGTGTTTAAATCCACGAAAATTTTTCGAATTCCTTTCAAATTCTCATTAATATTCTAAAATCCTTCTCTCTAAATTTGAACCAGTTAAATTTTTTGCTAATTTCAATCAGTTACTGAATTCTAGACATGAATTAATTAGATTTTCTGATAAATTAGTAAGTTTTACTGATTTATCAGTAAAAAGTGACTGATTCAAATTTATGGATTTTGAAGTTCCTTTAAATCTTTTGAAATCTTACGAAATATTCTAAAATCCGTGGATATGCATTGAAATATTTTGTAATCTCTTAAAATCTTTGAGAATGGTATAAAATCTCAATAAATTTCTTCAAATCTTCGAAATCTGATTAAAATCCCCTATTATCCTTCAAAATTCGTGAAAATATTTCGGTGACACATAAAATCCTTTGAAATACCGTGACATATTTTGAAGTATTTCGAAATCTCTGAAAATCTGAAATTGTAATCTTTTAGAATCGTTTGAAATACACTCAAACTATTGTTATCCCTTGAAATCTCTTGAAAGTCCTTAAAATTTCATAAAATCACTAAAAAGCTAAAATCACCGAAAATCTTTTAAATCTTTTGAAATCACTTTATATACAGTATAGGGTCTATATAATTGAAATATTTTTGATATATTGAGTAAAAAATATAAAAACTTATGTAAGAACG
>JAWWEA010000118.1:13239776-13250229 GCA_035222095.1 Andricus quercuspetiolicola | reverse complement strand
CGAATAGCTATATGTGAGTTTATATAGAGTTTGCATCACTCTTTGCGCTGCGTCATAATTGAATTCGCCGCATGACGTAAACCACGTAAACAGTATGGTTTCGTGATGAAGATGAAAAAAAAGAGAGGAATATGGAAAAGAAGAGAGGAATATGGAAAAAATCGAGAGGAATAGAAGAAGGTCGAATTTTTGAACGAAGGCCGGTGGACCATGGCTTTCATAATTCATTAAGGTCTGACCAATTTCTTCGGGACCGCAGACCGGGCGGCGTTTTGTCGGTCGCGACTCACGTTCCTCGTTAGTAGGCTCATGTCGATCAAACATTGCGCGTCGAATCACTGACCACGGTAACGAACGAACCTAATAGTCAAGTGATAAATAATTCGATCAATAAAACGATTCTCTCGAATTTTACCCTCCTTTTGAGACAGGCTATTGAGTCGCAATCCGGGGCAAAGTTATCTCTTTTCGGGATTTTCAACTCTTGTATCAAAATACAATAAAAGACTCAATTTAAGTTTCATACAATTTGTCTCGGTTGGTTTGTTGAAGAGTGATTAAAACCACGAGTGATTAATGTTGATGGTTTCGTTATTAACTTTGACTGAGTTTATGACTTCATGGATACAATGATTGTGAAAGGTATTTTTTTTTTAATCTAGATTTTATCATATTTTTAACTTGAAGTTTTTCTCTGAAATTTTTCTCGTGAATTTATTTAGGCAGTCTAGCGTTTCTTTCAAAAAAATCCAGGATCTTTCCAGGTTTTTCAGAATCAAAAAATTAATTTTTACAGGTAGAAAAATATTTTTCATGAAATAGTAGAAATTTTAGATCTTATATGCCCCCAAAATCTTATTTTTTGGTTAAAAGACCGATTTTTTATGGTTGTTAGTTTTATCATAGTTAAATGTCACGACACTTCAATCGAAAATATTTCAAAGTTTCTCAGTTTTTTAAATTTCACGGCAATTTTATGACATTTTTTTAACCCATAAATGTTTGCTGTTGTTATTATCAAAGTGAGTTCAATTCCATGTGTAGTAAGTTTTTTTAAAATTTGAATTGATTGTAATTTGACTGTGTTATCGAATTTTCAAATAATTTGAATTTAATTTTCAATAAAATAATAAAATTTTCAACCAAATGATCGAAATTTGAACAAAAAAGTATAAACTTTAATCAAACGCAGTTGCATTTACAACGAAATAATTTAATTTCTTAGAAGACAGTTTAATTCTTAACAAAAAAGATTAATTTTAAATCCAAATGGACGAATTTTTTGTACAAATAGACGAATCTTCAACAAGTTAAATAAAAATATAATGTATAAAAAAGTATAATATATAAAAATATAATAATAAAATAAATAATAAAATATAATATAAAAATATAATATATAATATATAAAAATAAAATATTCAAACAGTTGAATTTTCAAAACCAAAAATTCAGTTTTCACCAAAAAGATGAATTCTGATCGAAAAAGTAAATAGCTGATATTTGAACTAAAAAGGAAAACACGAATTTGCAATAAAATCAAAAAATTTTCCACAAAAGCGTTGAATTCACAAAAAAAAATAAATTTTCAACAAAATAGTTAAATTTTTAACCTACAAAGATAAACATAAAAAAAACGACGAATTTTCAAACAAGATGATTAATTTTCTACCCAAAAGACGAATTTTCACAAAAATACACGAATTTTCAAGTAAACGAAATAAATGTCCATAAAATTTTTTTTAACAAAATAGTTTCATTTTCAACCAGTAACCAAACCAAAACAGAAAAATGTTCAACACAGAAGTTGAATTTTCTAAACAAAAAGATAAATTTTCAACAAATAAGTGAAAAGTTACATTTTTAGGTAAAAAATTAATTTAAAATAAAAAATATATTTTTCAACCAAATAGTTAAATTTTCAACCAAAGAGATGAACCGTAAAAAAATATAAATTTTCAACAAAGTGGTTCAACCTTTACCCAAGTAGTTGAATTATTAATTTTAAAACATCAATTTTCATCCGAAAATGGAATAGTTACATTTTCAGTTTAAAAAATTATTTCCTTAAAAAAAAAAATTTCAACAAATTGGTTAACCATCCAGCTGAATTTTCAACAAAAATAATGAATCTTCAACTAAAGTTAAATTTGCAATAAAAAAAGTTAATTTTCAACCAAAAAAAAAAAAAATTTCACAAAATAAAAAAGTTCCAACGAAAGAGTTGAATTATCACAAAAATAATGAATCCTCAGCTGGAGTTAAGTTTTCAATGAAAAAAGAATTTTCAACAAAAAAAAACAAATTTTCAACGAAATAAAAAAGTTCCAACGACAGAGTTGAATTTTCAAAAAAATAAATAATTTTTCAACAAAATAGTTGAATTTTTAACCTACAAAGATCGACATAACAAAAACGAGGAATTTTGAAACAAGAAGATTAATTTTCTACGAA
The DNA here is from genome assembly GCA_035222095.1 of Andricus quercuspetiolicola. Lineage (NCBI taxonomy): Eukaryota > Metazoa > Arthropoda > Insecta > Hymenoptera > Cynipidae > Andricus > Andricus quercuspetiolicola. Next base: position 13,247,775 of record JAWWEA010000118.1, on the reverse strand, counting down.
AAAAGACGAATTTTCACCAAATACATGAATTTTTAAGTAAACAAGATAAATTTTCAATAATTTTTTTCAACAAAATAGTTTAATTTTCAACCAGAGATAAATTTTCAACTAAAATGATGAATCTAAAACCATGAAATTGAATTTTAAACATAGTGGGTCAACTTTTAACCAAAAAAGACCAGTTTCAAACACAAAAGTTAAATTTTCTAATCAAAAAGACGAATTTTCAACAAATAAGGGAAAAGTTACAGTCTTACGTAAAAAATTAATTTCAAATAAAAACGCTATTTTTCAACCAAAAAATTAAATTTTCAACCAAATCGATAAACATTTAAACAGAAAAATTAGTTTTCTACTAATTGGTTGAATTTTCAACTGAGAAGACTCAATTTTTTACCAAAAAATACAATTTTTCAACAAAGCACACAAATTTTCAACCAAATACTTAAACATTTAAACTATAAAGCTCAAGATTTTACACAAAAATGGAATAGTTAAGTTTTCATTTTAAAAAATGAATTTTCATTCAAACAAGAAAACAAATTTTCTACGAAATTGTTGAATTTCCAAAAATATTATAAAAAATATTAAATATTAAACAAAAATATGAAGTTTAGACCAAATAGACAAATTTCGAGTTAAAAAGTTAATTTTTAACACAAAAAGAAAATTTTCAACAAAGTAAATCAATTTGTAACCAAATTGTTGAATTTATAATTTAAAAAAAAAATTCAAGCGAAAATAAAATATTTAACATTTCAGTTAAAATAATGAATTTTCAAAAAAACGCATTTTCAAAAAAACGCATTTTCAACAATATAGTTCAATTTTCGACCAGATAGTTAAATTTCCAGTTGAAAAATTAATTTTCAACCCAAAAAGAGAATTTTTCAATAAGTAAATAAATTTTTGAACAGATTGTTGAATTTATAATTTAATAACAGAATTTTTGAACCAAAAGTGGAATATTTAACTTTTCAGTTAAAATAATTAATTTTCAACAACAAAAAATTCATTTTCAACAAAGTAGTTCAATTTTCAACCAAAGAATAATTTTATAATTTTTTAAATTACATTTTAATTTTAGTTAGCAAAACTAAATTTTTAATTTTTAATAATTACAAATATCCAAATTTTAAAACTCATAATTTTTTGAAAACAATACTTGTCTTTTCTCAAAAACGACTCAGGCAATGATTTTAAGTTTAATTTGAAAACTTTCTTCGAACAACGTGGAACCATCATTCACCAGAAAATTCTTTGCGGGTTTTCAATGTATTTTAAAAAAATTATTGTTTGAATTTAAAATAACAATAAAAAAATATTTCTCAATGCACAATACAAGAAAAAGATTTTTATAACAAGAGCAATAATTTAAACAAACTACTATGCGCTCAAAAAAAAGTGGCATTGAAAAGTTACTTACATTTTGAACAAAATAGGTGAATTATAAACCAAAAAAGATTTTCTACCAAAAAAAAAAACAATTTTTAATCCAATCAACAAAAAATTCATTTTTAATCAAATAGTTGCATTAACAACCAAATAGTTGAACTTTCAAACAAAAGAGACGAATTTTCAACAAAATAGTTTAACTTATAATCGAATAAAAACTAATTTTTAACCAAAAATATTTCAACTTTTAAACAAATAAAAACTAATTTTTAGCGAAATAGTTGAATTTTTAACTAAAAAGGACATTTTTTAAACCAAAAACTTTTGAATACAAATTTTTCATCTGTAACTCCATAATTTAACATTTTTTGTTTTGTAGATCAAAACAGAAAATTTCCGAAATGTAAAACTCCCAAATTGGAAAATTCCCGAATAATAACATTCCCTAACTGTTTCTTATATTATCGATTTTAAAAATGCCCTTAAATTTATCATATTATTACCGAATTTCAAAATTTCCGAATAATAAATTTTTATTTATTCAAAGTACAATAATAAAATATTTTGACGAAAGAAATTAAAAAAAAAATATTAAATGATTTTTTTATTAATTTTTCAATGCAAGTTTTTTTAAAATGTGCATATTAGTTTTTTAACATTATTTCTCTTGCAATAAAAGTCTTGTTCTTGTATTCTTTTGCATTGGAAAATATTTTTCTTCAATCACTGTTATTTCAAATTCAAACAATAATTTTTAAAAACACATTGAACATAACAAAATTTTTTTTTGCTTAAAATATTTCATCAATATATTTTAAATGAATAAATATGATGGATTGAAAAACAATTTTTTTAATTGTTTTAATTCAATAATTTTCTAGTATCTGGAATTTAGCAGAATCGAATATTTTATAAATTGGCAATTTTGTGTCGGAATTTCTATTATTTGGGAACTCTCAAATTTGCTGATATCATAAATTGGCGGTAATTTTCAAATTGGCTAATATTATAAATTGTTCAGGAATTTTATTACTTGAGAATTTTCCAGATCGGGATTTCGGAATTTTTCTATTTCGAATATTCCATTTTCGGTTTTTTTTTTTACAGTTTCAGGAATTTTATTTTTCGGGATTTTTCAGACGTCCCGGTCATTTATTAAGAATCAATAGACTTTATTAGATTAAAATGATTTTAACATTTTTCAGAAGTATAAAAAAAATTTAATTACGATTTAATAATGGTCGTTGCGAAATTTCAGAACGACTAGTTCAACCCCTTTTCCAGCTCTGCCAATTTTTCTAGACGATTAGACTCAGCCTATTTGGAAAAATTCAAAAATATTTTTTAGAAAGAATATATTATTTTGGAATTTTTGATTTTAAAAAATTGGTGAACAATCAGCCTTCGGGTTGCAAAAATTACCATTTTTGAAATATTTACAATTAAAAGTTATCATCTTCCTTCGGGTGATATTTTTTATATTTAAATATTTGAGAAAATTCGGAATTTGTAATTTTTAAAGACTTAGATTAACATTATATTAATACTTTATAGTATTAAATGAACAATTTTACTTAAGTTTCATTTTTGGCTTGAAAGATGTTTCCCAAGTCTCAACAGAAAAGCTTTTATGTTAAAAAAAAACAAGTAAAATTAATGAAAAGTTGAGGAAAATAAGAAGATCAATCAGTTTCCTTTGACACATTCTAAGATATTTTTAACAAAATAAGTCCATTGGGGATTTAAAAAATAATTATACAAGCAAAAGTTACAATTTCCAAAAATCTACCTGAAACCCTTGTGAAATAATTGGAGTCCTTGTAAAATCTTATAAATCTATCCAAAATCTTTCTGAAATCTTTGGGAAATCTTTGTCAAATATTTGAAATATTTTTGAAATATTTGCTCATATTTGTGAAATTGGTGAAATCTTCAGGAAATCATTGAAGTCTGTGAAATATTTTAAATATTTCCGAAATCTTAGCGAAACTTTTAAAATCTTTCTAATATCTTTGGGGAGTCATTGAAATCTTTGTAAAATCTTTGAAAATCTTTACGAAATATTTCAATTACTTTAGAAACATTTATTAATATTTTTGAAATTATTTAAATCTTTGGAAAATCATTGAAATCTCTCTGAAATCTTTTAAATCTAAACGAAATCTTTGCGAATTATTTGAAATGTTTGCGAAATCTTTGGGATTTCTGGAAAATCATTGAAATTTTTATAAAATATTTAAAATATTCTTGAAATATTTGGTAATATTTGTGAAATTGTGAAAATATTTGGGATATCATTGAAGTCTTTTGTGAAATCTTTGGAAAATCATTGAAGTCTTTGTGAAATCTTTTAAATCTATCCGAAATATTTGCAAAATATTTGTGACGTTTCTTCAATCATTGGGAAGTCATTCTAATCTTTGTGAAATCTTCCTTAATCTTTAGAAATCTTTGCGAAATCTTCGGAAAATTATTAATATCTTTTTAAAATCTTATAAGTCTATCCAGAGTCTTTGCGAAATATTTGAAATCTTTGGGAAATCTTTGATATATTTGGGAAATCATTGAAATCTTTGTGAAATCTTTTAAATGTTTTTGAAATATTTAGTATATTTATAAAAAATTTTAAATCTCTGGGAAATCAGTGAAGTCTTTTGTGAAATCTTGGGAAAATCATTGAAGTCTTTGTGAAATCTTTTAAATCTATCCGAAATCTTTGCAAAATATTTGTGACATTTTTTCAATCTTTGGAAAATCATTCTAATCTTTGTTAAATATTAAGAAATCTTTGCGGAGTATTTGGCAATATTTGTGAAATTATTGAAATCTTTGTGGAATCTTTGGAAAATTACCAATATCTTTGTAAAATCTTATAAATCCATCTAGAATCTTTTCCAAATATTTAAAATCTTTGTAGGATCTTTTTGAAATCTTTGAAATGTTTTTTGAAATATTTGGTAATATTTGTGAAATTATTGAAATCTTTGGAAAATTATTAATGTCTTTGTAAAATCTTATAAATCTATCCAGAATCTTTGGTAAATATTTGAAATCTTTGATATATATGCCAAATCATTAAAATCTTTGGGAAATCTGTGAAGCCTTTTGTGAAATCTTTGGAAAATCATTGAAGTCTTTGTGAAATCTTTTGAATCTATCCGAAGTCCTCGCAAAATATTTGTGACTTTTTTCAATCTTTGCGAAATCTTTTTGAAATCTTTAGAAATCTTTGCGAAGTATTTGGTAATAATTGTGAAATTATTGAAATCTTTGTGAAATCTTTGTGAAATCTTTGGAAAATTATTAATGGCTTTGTAAAATCTTATAAATCTATCCAGAATCTTTGCGAAGTATTTGAAATCTTTGTGAAATCTTTGATATATTTGGGAAATCATTGAAATCTTTGTGAAATCTTTGGAATATTTTTGAAATATTTGGTATATTTTTTAAATTGTTAAAATCTTTGGTAAATCAGTGAATTCTTTTGTGAAATCTTTGGAAAATCATTGAAGTCTTTGTGAAATCTTTTAAATCTATCCAAAGTCTTTGCAAAATATTTGTTACGTTTTTTCAATTTTTGGGAAATCATTCTAATCTTTGTGAAATCTTTCTGAAGTATTTAGAAATCTCTGCGAAGTATTTGGTAATATTTGTGAAATTATTGAAATCTTTGTGAAATCTTTGGAAAATTATTAATGCCTTTGTAAAATCTAATAAATCTATCCTGAATCTTTCCGAAATTTTTTAAATCTTTGTGAAATCTTTGTGAAATCTTTAATATATTTGGGAAATCATTGAAATCTTTGTGAAATCTTTGAAATATTTTTGAAATATTTGGTATATTTTGAAAATTGTTAAAATCCTTGGTAAATCTGTGAACTCTTTTGTGAAATCTTTCTGAAATCTTTAGAAATCTCTGCGAAGTATTTGTTAATATTTGTGAAATTATTGAAATCTTTATGAAATCTTTGGAAAATTATTAACGTCTTTGTAAAATCTTACAAATCTATCCAAAATCTTCGTGAAATATTTAAAATCTTTGTGAAATCTTTGAAATTTCTGGGAAATCATTGGAATCTTTATAGAATTTTGTAAACATTTTTTATATGTTTGGTATATTTTTAAAGTTGTAGAAATCTTTGGAAAATCATTGAAGTCTTTGTGAAGTCTTTCAGAACTATCCGAAATCTTTGAGAAATATTTGAAATCTTTGTGAAATCTTTGGGGAATCATTGAAAACTTTCTGAAATCTTTGCGAAATATTTTTGAACGCAGTGTCTCGTCGTCCCGAAATTCGGGATAACTAAGCCAATTCCCCATTTCCAACTCCCCTTTTCCAAATCCCCTTTTCCAACACCCCTTTTTCCCCTTTTCCAACTCCCCCAAATTTTCGGGATGACCGGACGCAGCCATTTTTGAAATATTTGTGAATTTATTGAAATCTTTGTGAAATCATTTATGCCTTTATGAAATCTCCTAAATCTATCCGAAATCTTTCTGAGATCTTAGCGAAATATTTGGTACTATTGGTGAAATTATTGAAATCTTTGTGAAGTCTTTGTGAAATTTTTGATATCTTTGGAAATTATTAAAAGCTTTGAAATATTTGGTAATATTTGTGAAATTGTTGAAATCTTCGGGAAATCATTGAAGTCTTTGTGAAATCTTTCAAATCTATCCAAAATGTTTGCGAAACCTTTGTGCTATCTTTGGGAAATCATTGAAATCTCTCTAAAATCTTTGGAAATCTTTGCGAAATGTTTCAATTATTTTAGAAGTATTTAATAATATTTTTGAAATTATTGAAATCTTTGTGAAACCTTTGGAAAATCATTGAAATCTTTTAAATCTTTGCCAAATATTTTTGAAATACTTGTAAATTTATTGAAATCTTTGTTAAATCATTGGGAAATTATTTATGCCTTTGTGAAATCTTTTAAATCTATCCGAAATCCTTGCAAAATATTTGTGATATTTTTTCAATCTTTGCGAAATCTGTCTGAAATCTTTAAAATCTTTGCGAAATATTTGAAATATTTTTGAAATGATTGGTAATATTTGTGAAATCTTTGGAAAATTATTGGTGTCCTTGTAAACTCTTACAAATCCATCCAAAATCTTTACGAAATGTTTGAAATCTTTGTGAAATCTTGGAATTATTTTTGAAATATTTGGTAATATTTTTGAAATTGTTGAAGTCCTTGGGAAATCACTGAAGTCTCTTTGAAATCTTTTAAAAGTATCCGAAATCTTTACGAAACCTTTAAAATTTTTGTGAAATCTTTGGGAAAAAATTGAAATTTTTGTTAAATCTTTGGAAAATCATTGAAATTTTTCAGAAACCTTTTGAATCTATCCGAAATCTTTGCGAAATATTTGAAATATTTGTGAAATCTTTGGGAAATTATTGAAATCTTTCTAAAATCTTTGGAAATCTTTGCGAAATATTTTCGAAATATTTGTAAATTTATTGAAATCTCTGTGAAATCTTTGGAAAATCATTAAAGTCTTTGTGAAATCTTTTAAATCTAACCGAAATCTTTGCGAAACCTTTAAAATCTTTGTGATATCTTTGGGAAATTATTGAAATCTTTATGAAATCTTTGGAAATCTTTGGGAAATAAATCAATTATTTTAGAAATATTTAATAATATTTTTCAAATTATTGAAATCTTTGTGAAATCTTTGGAAGTCTTTGCGAAATATTTCAATTATTTTAGAAATATTTAATAATATTTTTCAAATTATTGAAATATTTGTTAAATCTTTGGAAAATCACTGAAATCTCTCTGGAATCTTTTAAATTCATATGAAATCGTTGCGAAATATTTAAAATCTTTGGTAAATTATTGAAATCTTTGTAAATCTTTGCGAAACATTTTTGAAATATTTTTAAATTTATAGAAATCTCTGTGAAATCTTTTGAAAATCATTAAAGTCTTTGTGAAATCTTTACAAATTTTTGAAATATTTGAGATATTTTTGAAATATTTGGTAATATTTATAGAATCTTTGGAAAATTATTGATGCCTTTGTAAGATCACTAAGTAAAAAGAGTGAGTTAACACATGAAGTTAGCTGATAAGCCTTTTTATTCGCCATCTGATAGGCTGTCGAGTCACGTGAAAGTTACTGCCACTCATAGCCCGCGAAATTCAAATTGTCAAATGTTTCGTTTTTTGTTACTATTTACTTAGTGACTAAAATTGAAAGTTGAAATATTTTTAAGGTGTACGGAATTTTTCATTGTTAATCATGAAAAATGTGCTTTCTTATGTTTCCAATTTTATTTATAAACTTTTATCATGTGAAAGAGCCCTTAATAATAAGTAATTCAAAATCGTTTGTCATGCGTATTTAAGTTAGTGTGAGTGAGTGAGATGGCTATATTCTTTTCCCTAATTGACTATAAATGCCATGACTATAAATAAGTCTCCAGGCCAAACTTTTGATGTGATTGGAATAGATTTAAGGAAATATGTTTTCAACCAAGAGCGCCGATGATCAGGATAATTAGCTTAACAGAATATCTGCTTCGGAGAGTATCCTTTATAGATGTCACGTCCTGAATGCGGCTCTGTGGCACGCCCAGGTATGTATAGGT
>JAWWEA010000118.1:12913610-12924647 GCA_035222095.1 Andricus quercuspetiolicola | reverse complement strand
GGAAAAGCTCAGTTTTCACAAAAAAAAAAAAAGAAATGAAAAAAAGACGCACTTGTTATCAACTTTTTTTAAATTAAAGTTTAGTCCCTTCGTAAGGAATGTTCAAGGAATAATTAACGCCAAATAAATTTTAATTTTGACCTCCGAAACCCCTTATATTGTGTCCAGAAAATGACAGATAATTTTCAAGTTTTCAGGTATTTTTGAACTAATTTTGAATTGTTTAAACAATTATTATTTGTTTAGACCATTTTTTCCCTAGCAAATCGTAAAAAGTTACTATTTTTCGGGATAAATAATATAGTTGATAAATTTTGAAAGTAATATATTTGTCAAATTACTTTGCAATTTTTTAAACATTTTATATTTGAGTAATTTCTTTTTAATAAATCAAGACAAGTTAGTATTTTCTGGAATTAATGACACAATTAACGAATGTTAAGAGTCATATTTTTTTGTTTATGATATTGGGTAATTATTTAAACAATTTATATTTTTTCAAATCATTTTTATCCCCTGTATATCGTGTAAAGTTATTGTTTTCTAGATTGAATGATGCAGATAATGAATGCTAAGAATGATATTTTTTATGAATGATAGTTTGAAATTATTTAAACAATTAATATCACTTTCTCCCTTCTACGGAAAGATGAAAAAATTATAGTTTTTCCGAATCTCTTATTTTTGCTTATTAATCAGAACTAATACCTTAATTTTTTAAACAATCATCATCTATCTCAGCAATTTTTCCAAATAAGACAGTACTTATTAATAAGCGACATAGTGTAAGAGATTCGGACAAACTAGAATTTTCTCCATCTTTCCTATGAAAAGGAGCAAATGATTTTAATTGTTTAAATAATTGCAAACTGTCTTTCACGAAAAATATCACTCTCTACATTCATTAGCTGTGTCATTTTTTCCAGAAAATAGTAAATCTTCAAGATTTACAGGGGGGAGAAATTGTTTAAACAAATGAAAATTCTATAAGCACTTGCCAAATATCTATAAAAAATATATTTCTCTCAACGTGCGTTAATTGTATCATCATTCCAAAAAATACTGATTTTTTACGACTTGGTGGAATACAAAATTCTACGAATAGAAATTGTTTCGAAAATTGAAAAATATAATAAACAAAAAAATATTACTTCCTACTACACCAATAAACTATGACTCTCTCGGTTCCAGTTCTGTCCCTACACTCCCCGACCATTAAACAAAGTTTGGTGGGACTGACGTTATAACTTGACTCTCCACACTACGACGACTAGCTACTTAATTTGGACATGATTTCGCCTCGGAATGGACTGAAACTTTGATTGACGAAAGGTATCATCCCGAAAATGGTGAAGGTAAAGTGTAAGGCGCTGAATGGAGACTGGGGGTTTTGAATGCTAGAGGGATGAATGATTCTCAGGAAAGGCAATTACAAGAAACAATGTATGTAAGGAAGCTTGATATCTTATGTGTTCCTGAAAGAAAAAAAGATGCGACATTGCGTAACAAGAAAAAAGGGGAGTTCAAAACCAGACTTGAAATGTGGTCAGGAGTGAATTACATGGTAGTGAAGAGGTCGGTTTGATTATGAATGAATCTCAGGGATCATGATTTTTTATCTCACAGATTGTTGTGCGTTAAAATGAAAGTGGAAATCAGAAGATTATTTATTATAGCGTGCTATGCCCCAGTTGATGGTGAAAGGAGTGAAGTACAAGACGCCTTCTGGGACACTTTATATGATACAATAAGTACTTGCGATCATGGAGAAAGAATCATTCTAATAGGATATATAAATGGATGAGTTGGCGTCCAATATCAGGGTGAACAAAGGGTGCTAGGTAATTTTGGGGATCCAAGAACAAATGATAACGGAAAAAGATTAGTTAGCTTATGCTTGGAAAAAGGCTTATTTATTACAAATACTTGGTTTAAGCATAAAATACTCCAGATTAGAACTTTATTACTTTGGACTACAATTGGATTACTCTGAATTACACGAATTACACCAGATTGCAAGTATATTACTCCTGAATCAAACTTCAGTGCTCTGGATTAAATTCCACGAATTACTCCAGATTACAAGTGGATTTCCCAGATTAGACCTGCATTACTCTCGATTACAGGTGGATTACTCTGACTTACACGAATTACTCCAGGTTACAAGTATATTACTTCAGATTAAAACTTCATTAATCTGGATTACAAGTGGATTACTCTGAATTACACGAATTACTCCAGATTACAAGTGGACTACTTCAGATTAAAACTGTATTACTTTGGATCACAAGTTGATTACTCTGAATTACACACATTTCTCCAGGCTGCAAGTATATTACTCCAGATTAAAACTTCATCCCTCTGGATTACGACTGGATTACTCTGAATTACACGAATTATTCCAGATTGCAAGTGGATTAATCCAGACTATAACTGCGTTACTCTGGATTACACGTGGATTATGCGGATTACCAGTGGAATAATCCGAAACATTGGTATTACTATAAATTTCTTCTGATTACAAGTAGATTAATTCAAATTAGGACATTATAACTCTGGATTACAGGTGGATTTTACTGACTTACACGAATTAGTCCAGGTTACAAGTATATAACTTCAGATTAAAATTGCAGTAATCTGGATTACAAGTGGATTATTCTGAATTACACGAATTACTCCAGATTACAAGTGGACTACTCCAGATTAGAACTGTATTACTCTGGATCACAAGTTGATTACTCTGAATTAGACGAACTGCTCCAGGTCATAAGTAAATTATTCCAGATAAAAAATTCAGTACTCTGGATTACAAGTGGGTTACTCTGAATTACAAGAATTAATTCAGATGACAAGTGGATCACTTCTGATTAGAAGTGCATTACTCTAGATTACAGGTGCATTACTCTGAATTACACGAATTACCCCAGATTACAAGTAGATGACTCCAGATTATAACTGCATGACTCTGGATTACGTGTGAATTATCAGGGTTACCACTGGACTCCAGATTAGAACATTCTTACTCTGGAATAAACGTGGATTACTCTGAATTACACGAATTACACCTGGCCACAAGTTTATTACTCCAGATTAAAACTTCAGTACTCTGGATCACAAGTGGATTACTCTGAATTACATGAATTACATAAATTACTCCAGATTACAAGTGGATCATTCCAGATGAGAATGGAATTACCCAGTATTACAAGTGGATTACTCTGAATCACATGAATTTTTCCAGGTTACAAGTATATTATTCCAGATTAAAACTTCAGTACTCTGGATTACGATTGGATTTCTCTCAATTACACGAATTACTCCAGAGAACAAATGGATTACTTTACATTACAAGTGAATTACTCCAGATTAAAACTTTATCGCTCTGGGTGACGAGTAGATTACTCTGACTTACACGAATTACTTCAGGTTACTAGTAGATTACTTCAGAATTAATCTTCATTACTCTGTATTACAAGTGGATTACTCTGAATTACACGAATTTCTCCAGATTAAAAGTGAATTACTCCAGATTAAAAGTGCATCGCTCTGGATTACGAGTGGATTACTCTGAATTACACGAATCACTCCTGATTACAAGTAGATTAATCTAAATTAAGACTATATTACTCTCGATTACAAGTTGATTACTCTGAATTACATGAATCACTTCAGGTTACAAGTAGATTGCTCCAGATTAGAACTTTATCACTTTAAATTACAAGTGGATTACACCGAAATTACACGAATTACTCCAGGTTACAAGTAGAATACTTCAGACTAAATCTTCATTACTCTGTATTACAAGTAGATTACTCTGAATTACACGAATTATGCCAGATTAAAACTTCATCGCTCTGGATTACGAGTGGGTTACTCTGAATTACACGAATCACTTCAGGTTACAAGTAGATTACTCCAGATTAGAACTTTATCACTTTAAATTACAAGTGGATTACTCTGAATTACACAAATTACTCCAGGTTACAAGTAGAGTACTTTAGATTAAATCTTCATTACTCTGTGTTACAAGTGGATTACTCTGAATTACACGAATTACTCCAGAATTAAAGTGAATTACTCCAGATTAAAACTTCATCGCTCTGGACTACGAGTGGATTACTCTGAATTACACGAATCACTCCTGCTTACAAGTAGATTTCTCTAGATTAAAACTTTATTACTCTGGATTACAAGTAGATTACTCTGAATTACACGAATCATTTCAGGTTACAAGTAGATTACTCCAGATTAGAACTTTATCACTTTAAATTACAAGTGGATTACTCCGAATTACACAAATTACTCCAGGTTACAAGTAGATTACTTCAGATTAAATCTTCATTACTCTGTATTACAAGTGGATTACTTTGAATTACACGAATTGATCCACATTATGAAAGAATTGCTCCAGATTAGAACTGTATTACGAGTGGATTACTGTGGAATAGTGGGATTACTCTTTCATACAAAATTAATTTTCTCGGTTGAAAATTTATCCTTTCTGGTTGAAAATTCAACTGTAAGGTTGAAACTTATTCTGTTTTAGTTGAGCATTGGATCTATTACTGAACTATTGTTATTTTTAATAATATTCTTTTTGAATAATGCTAGAAGTTGTGGTTTTTTCTGAAATTTTTAAATTGTTAGCAACTTTTCAGTTAGAGTGAAGTAATAATTAATGAAATTCAATGAAGTATTTGTTTTAATAATTTATTATTGTTTAAAACTATCTTCTATTAGAGTATTGCTAAAAAGTTGCGTTTTTTTTAATTTTTAATTTTTGCTTAGTTTTTCACTTAAAGTGAGGTAATAGTCAATCAAGCTTAACAAAAGTAGTTTTTTAAAACAATTTACTATTGTTCAAAATCATCTTCTCTTAGAGTATTGCCAGAAAATTGTAATTTTTTTTTAAATTTTCAACTTTTTTTTAGCTCTTCACTTAAAGTGAGGTAATAATTAATCAAGTATAATGAAAGTAATTTTTTAAACTATTTATTATTGTTTATAACTATCTTTTCTCAGATTAATGCTAGAAAGTTCGGGTTTTCTCTGAGATTGCCAACTTTTGTCAAACATTCAGTTATAGCAAGGTAATAATTAATACAAGTTAGTAAAGTATTTGTTTAAACAATTTATTATTGGCTGTAACTATCTTCTCTTTTACTAATCTACTAGAAAGTTGCGATTTTTTTGGTTGAATTTTTAATTTTTTCAGCGTTCTGCTCAGAGTGAAGTAATAATTAATAAAGTTCAATAAAAATGATTTTCTAACCAATTTTTAATTGTTCATTCTTCTTTTAGAGTAATGCCAGAAAGTTGCGGTTTTCTCTGAAATTTCTAGATTTTTATCACCCTTTTCGTTAGAGTGGGGTGATATATAAAACAATTTTGTAAAATATTTGTTTAAACATTTTATTATTGTTTTTAACTATCTTTTCTTGGAGAAGCACTAAAAAGTTGCAGTTTTTCTAAAATTTTCTCGTTTTCATTGGCTTTTCAGTTATAAACAAATAATAAATAAGCGTCGAAGAAAATTATTTTGTTAACTCTTAGACCATTGATTGTTTTAGCTTTAAAAAATTCTGAATAATCTTGGAAAATTCTAAAATAAGGTTTTATATGCTTCAAAAGGGTTTCTCAATTTCAATAAAGTTCAATTTTCAACCATTTACCTGTTCAAAATTCAAATCGAAGTTGCTCCAGGGTGTCCAACACCCGAAGTGTTGGCTTAAGCCAAAAAAAAGGCTAAGAAATTTCTTTCTATCGTGAATATTTTTTTCTGAAATAAAAAAATATGAAATAATTTATTTACTTCTCATTTCTCAATAGTTTATAGCAAATAATCACTTGGTTGAGACTTTTTAATTTATTTATATATACTTATAATTGTATATTATCATCCATAACAACATGTTTTCTTCAAGGGAAGGGGAGGGGGGCTGATATAGTAAAGATTTTACAGTTTATTATTATTAAATTTTTTATTTTCTTTCATTAAATTATTATTATTGTTGAATTTTAATTTCAGGTTCTGCAACAAACTTTGTGTTGTAATTAAAAAAAAAAATAACAGGCTATTTACAGATCTACTCTTTCTACCTGCTCCTATTTATAATATTCTTTGTTTTTATCTCTACTTTAAAATATCCTCTTTGGTTAAATAAAAAAGAGTGAAAGAGTGAAAATACCTTATTCCAAAAGAAATAGAATACTATATAAATAATGACTTTTTTTGATTATTTATTATTTTTTCCTAACGAAAAAGTCAAACGAAAGCTGCGAATTTCAGAAAAAGCTGCAACATTCTAACATGACTATGAGAGAATATAGTTATAAACAATTATAAAATGTTCCAACATTTATGTTTCTTAAATTTCATCAATTATGATCTCACTCTTCGCTCAAATGAAATAATTATTATTAGCTCATTTCATTCGAAAAGTGAACAAATAATCAAAAATTTCAGAAAAAAGCCTCAGCTTTCTAGCATTATTCGAATTGAATATTACTAGCAATAATAATAATATATTCTTTAACAAATCATGTCTGTTATCCTTAATTAATTGTTCGCCTCCCTCTAATTGGAAATCTGACAAAAAGTGAAAAGTTTTAGAAAAGAATGCAATTTTCTGGCATTATTCTAAGAGAATATTATTAACATTGATACTGAATTGTTCTAATAATCACGTTTGTTCAAATATTGCTATATTTTTGGTAAAAACAAATACGCTTGAGAAAAATGTATTTGCTGCGAAATTTGCTGAATTTTTAACAAAGTAGATTAATTTTCAACAAAGTAGATGGATTTTCATCAAAAAAAGATAAACATCCAATAAAAATTAGAAAAGTTTAATTTTCAGTTGAAGGAAATATATTTTTAGCCAAATGAAAAAAATTTCAACGAAATAGTTGAATGTTTAACTAGAAAAATTGATTTTCAACCAAAAAGATTCACGACTCACGACTTTGGCTGAGGTTCCGCATTTTGCAAAAACATGTTCCTAATTTTCGTATCCTTTGAAACGTCGTGCCTACATGAAGAAATGTAAAAAACAAAATAACTAAAACTTTTCAATAACGACGAAACACATTAAGAAACATTCTTCAGTGCACGCCAGCCTTTTTTAGACGTACATAGTTTTATTATACGTATAAAAAATTCTATCTGAAAAATGAAGAGAATTTGTGCACTGCAGTTATAAAAATTATCAAACTCACGACATTGGTGAAGATTGGGAATTTTCTAAAAAACAAGTTCACAACTCCTTTTGCATTTTTGAAGTATCATTTTTGTACCGAATAATCTCTAGCTAGAAAATGTGAGGGTCTTTGGTACTCTGTTCTTCGCTTCAGCGGTTTTACTAAGTTCTATTGGTAAATATATATTAATTATTAAATTAGTTAGAAATTTAAAAAATGGAAGAATTTGTAATTTAAAATCGTTAACATTAAAAGAAAAGAAATTCGAGCGCTATAGACTTATAGCACGATAAGAGAAAATATTAATTTTTTTCCCACCCTAAAATTCGGAATTTTTTCTAACATTCCTCCTTGGTCCTAGAAAGCTGTCAATTTTCCAGAAGGAGGAGTTGGTACTAGGAAATCTATAAAAACACGTGTAGAAAAAAAATTCAGAATCAAATATTCGTTTTTTTGACCTAGAATTAATTTTTTGAACTGAAAACTTAACTATTTCAGTTGAAGATTCATGATTTTAGTTGAAAATTCATCTCTTTTGTTCGAAATCTAATTATTATTAATTTGATCGAAAATTATTCATTTTCGGTTTGAAATTATCTTCATAGCGGAAAATAATTATTTTTAATGAAAATTCAACTAAACAGATTTTCAATAAGAAGAAATTGAACTTCAAACAAATGATCGAATTTTCAAGCCAAAAATACGAATTTTTTGAAAGACAGTTGAATTATCAACCAGAAAAGTTGAATTTTCAACAAAACCCATCATTTTCAATGAAGAAAAATAAATTTTCAACCAAATTGTTGAAATGAAATAAAAAATTATTTTCATCTGTTTTGCTGAAAATTCATATTTTATTCCTCAAATATAAATATTTTAACTGAAAATGTAACTATTTCATCTTTAGTTGAAAATTTATCTTTGGCAATTTAAATTGCATTATCATCAGAAGGATCATTTGATTCGTGTAAGATTGGGCCTTCCCGCCCCCCCCACCTTCTTTTGTCAAATTTCAAGCGTCTGTGTGTGTCTACATGCGTGTGTAGATTTTCAGTTCGTTAGCATGATGACTTTTGAAAGAATTGGCAGATTTGGTTGGCTATTTATAGTACTGAAAAAGAGGAACAAAGTATCTTTGAATTTTTTTTATAAAAATCAAATAACCAGAGCTATAGTATTTAAAATATTTAAAAAGCAAACGAAATTGAAAATTGTAAGCCAAGCAACGCACGATATGAAAAAAAAATCAAGAGAATAAAGACGTTGCCTTTTGGACACCCTACAAGATTGTCATAATACTTTTCTGAATTTGAAAAAAATCGAAAACTAAAATTTTAATAGCACGGAAAAATAACGGAAAACCAAAAATTCTACTTTGCGGTTAGGCTGCACAAGATACAAAAAAAATGAAGTGACAAAAATTGTGCATTCAAAAAGGGCCTTCAAATTTGTTGCTCGCTTTTTGAAGGATACGTAGTTTTTGTTTTTTTTTGTTTTTGTAAGAAACAGCATTGAAAATATCAAAAAAATAAAATTTTTGGACGAAAGACACAAACTGGAATAAGATTTTATTTCACAAAATTTTTCGCCTAAATTATATCTACAAATTTTCTTAGAACCACTTTACGCTAGGATGCGTATTTTGGGTTGAGATCGTAACAAATAACATTAATTGATAAAAAGGCAAATAGTTGCGGTTACCTTACTTGAAACATTAGCTAGTTACAGTTACTAGATAAAGTAACTTCGAGTTAGATGAAAAGTAAACTTTTCCACTTCCTTGATTTTATAATTTGAAAATCAAAATAACTAAGATGATAGTTCATAAAAATTTAATTTAAAAAGAAATATGCATTAGTTCAAGTACGATTCTCCAGTTACATTTTTTAACAAAACAGTTGCATTTTGAAGCAAAAAAATTTACATTTTTTTCCGGAAGAAATTAGTTTTTGAGTCAAGAGGACTAGTTTTCAACAAAAAAGTTACTTTTCAAGCAAACCGTTAAACTTTTAATAATATACATGAAGTTTCAACCAAATGGTTGACCATTTGAACCGAAAACATTAATTTTCAACACAAAAGGTAATTCTAACCAAATTTGGACCTTCTATCAGAATAGGTAAATTTTTTTTTAATACCTGAATTTTCATACTGAAAAGACTGATTTTCAACAATAGAGTTAAATTTCCGACAAAAAAGTTGTTTTTTAACCAAATAGTTGAATTTTCTATCAAAATATCTGAATCCCCCCTCCCAACCCTTGAAAACGAATTTGCGACAAAATAATTAAATTTTCAACCAGACAAGATAAATTTTCAGAAAAAAAGCTGAACCCTCTTCAGAATTTTTTTTACCAAAACAGATGGATTCCCCGAACAAAATTAAGACTTTTCAAAATAAAACTTGAATTTTTAGCAACAAGAAATCGAATTTTTCAACCAAAAGAGATGAATTTTGAAACGAAAAAGCCAAATTTTGAACCACGAAAGAAAAAAAAATGGTCACTAAAATGCTGCATTTTCAAACTAAAAAGGCAAATTTTCTACAAAATGAATGTATTTTCAAATCGAAAAAATGAATATTCAAAAAATTGCTTTTCAATCAAATAAAATAGTTCAACTTTTTACAAAATACATGAATTCACAACCAAAATGGATGAATTCTCAACGAAAAATAGTACAGTTGATATTCTGTTTATTTGAAAATCATCTATTTTGTTGCAAATTTGTATATGCCTTTTTCATTTGGACAACGTTTTATTGTACGCAAAAACCATTTTTTCGGATAGATGCGCAGAATTTCAGGACAGAAATTTTATAATCTATCATACTCCCGACTTTGGTAGAGATTGGCAAGTTTTTAAGAACAACCTCTTGCGTATATGAAAGAACGTGAAAAAATGAAAACATTTTTTAAACTTTTGAATAAGAACGACAGATATTGAAAAATATTAACAGCATGCGCTTCTCATTGCTAGAGGTGCATAGTTAATTTATTATTAAACCAATTTTCATCAGAAATATTTTTTAGAAATCCAAACCAGAAATTTTAAAAATAATTCAAATCATGATTTTGATTGAGAATGGGATTTTTTTTTAAAAAAGTTCCTACATTTTTCATATTCTGAGACGTGGTACGTATATCGAATAATGCGAAAAATAAAACGAAAATATTACTATAACTTTTTAATTACAACGAATGAGAGTAGGAAAAATGTTTTAGTTCGTGCATGCCTAGTTTTATTATACATCTATAATATTTTTTACCTGAAAGATGGATAGAACTCGTACACAAAAGTTATTACAATTATCAAAATCACGACTTTGGTTGAAAATTGTGAACTTTTTAAAAAACAAGTACATAAATTTTTTATGTTTTAAAAGTTGTAGATAGCTTAGAAATATCGAACTCACGACTTTAGTTGAGATTGGAAATCTTTTTAAAAAAGGTCACAACTTCTGTTACATTTCAGTGGTATTTTTCTTTTAAAGAATATTCTCCAGTTAGAAAATATGAGGATCTTTGGTACTCTGTTCTTTCTTTTAGCAGTTTTTCTCAAATCTACTGGTAAATATTTATTAATTATTAGATTAGTTATGAATACAAAAAATGGTATAATTTCAAATTGAAAATCATTACAACTGGAAAAAAAAATTCCAGCGCCATAGCACAATAAGGGAAAAAATTAATTTTTCTCCGCCTTAAAATTGAAAATTTTTACACTTTCATCCAGAGAAGGTATTATAGATTTGTGTAAAATCCCCTCCACCGGTTTTGTTAAATGTCCACGTTTTGAGACTCCCTGAACTCAAAAAGCAGGTTTTTACGAATGTGTCT
>JAWWEA010000118.1:11072955-11083019 GCA_035222095.1 Andricus quercuspetiolicola | reverse complement strand
AAATTAAAAATGATAAGAAATTAAATAAAGAATGGAGTGAAATGGAATGAAAAATGCAATGAAATATAAGGTAAATGAAAAACGATATGAAATGAAATAAAAAACAAAGCTAAATGAAGTCAAATAAAATAGAAGTTGAATGTAAAATAATATGAAATTAAATGAAGAATTAAGTGTCATCAAAAGAAACATGAAGTGAAATGAAACGAAGGACGAAGTGAAATAAAACAAAAAATTAAATGATATAGAAGTCAAATGAAAGACGATATAAAATGAAATAAAAAGGAGCCTAAGTGTAATGAAATTGAAAATGTAACAAAATAGAAGTAAAATGTGAAATAATGTGAAATTAAATGGAGAATGAAGTGGGATGAATGAAAACTGGAGTTAAATGAAGCGAAGAACGAAGTGAAATGAAAGAAAAAATGAAATGATATAGAAGTCAAATGCAAAATGATATGAAATCAAATGAAGAATGAAGTAAAATGAAATTAAAAATGATACGAAATTAAATAAAGAATAAAGTGAAATGAAAAATGATGAGGAATGGTATGAAAAATGCAATGAAATATGAGTGAAATGAATAACGATATGAAATGAAATAAAAAACGAAGCTAAATGAAATGAAATTGAAAATGAAATAAGATAGAAGTTACATGTGAAATAATATGAAATTAAATTAAGAATGAAGTGGGATGAAAAGGAAACTGAACTTAAATGAAACGAACAACGAAGTGAAATAAAAAAAAATTAAATAATATAAAAGTAAAATGAAAAATGATATGAAATCAAATGAAAAATGAAGTAAAATTAAATTAAAAATTATACGAAATTAAATAAAGAATGGAGTGAAATGAAATGAGAAATTATGAGAAATGGCTTGAAAAATGCAATGAAATATAAGTTAAATGAAAAACGATACGAAATGAAATAAAAAATGAAGCTAAACGAAATTAAATGAAAAATGAAATAAAATAGAAGTTAAATGTAAAATAATATGAAATTAAATGAAGGATGAAGTGGAATGAAAAGAAACATGAAGTTAAATGAAACGAAGAACAAAGTAAAAGGAAACAAAAAATTAAATGATATAAAAGTCAAATGAAAAATGATATGAAATCAAATGAAAAATGATCAGAAACAGAATGAAAAATGCAATGAAATATAAGTTAAATAAAAATGATATGAAATGAAATAAAAAATGAAGCTAAATTAAATGAAATTGTAAATGTAATAAATTAGAAGTTAAATGTGAAATAATATGAAATTAAATGAAGAATGAAGTGGGATGAAAGGGAAACTGAAGTTAAATGAAATGAAGAACGAAGTGAAATGAAAGAAAATATTAAAGGATGTAGAAGTCAAATAAAAAATGATATGAAATTAAATGAAAAATAAAGTAAAAGGAAATTAAAAATAATATGAAATTAAATAAAGAATGGAGTGAAATAAAATGAAAAATACAAGGAAATACAAGTTAAATGAAAAGCGATATGAAACGCAATAAAAAACGAAACTGAGTAAAATGAAAAATGAAATAAAGTAGAAGTTAAATGTAAAGTAATATAAAATTAAATGAAGAATAAAGTGTAATGAAAAGAAAAATGAAGTTAGAAGAAATGAAGAACGAACTGAAATGGAATAAAAAATTAAACAATATAGAAGTTGAATAAAAAATTTTATGAAATCAAATGAAAAATCAAGTAAAATGAAATGAAAAATGATGTGAAATCAAATGAAAAATAAAGCGAAATGAAACGAAAATTATATGAAATTAAATGTAGAAGTGAAATGAAATTGAATTAAATTAAAAGAATATGAAAAAATGATAGGAAATAGATGCTTGAAGCCAAGAGACATAAATTAAATAAAAAATCAGGCGAAATGAAATGAAAAATTAAATGAAATTAGAGGTTAGATGAAAAAAGATACGGGAATAAATGAAAAATGAATTGTAATGAAATGAAATATAAATTAGATGTAAAACGATATGTGATAAAAATAAAAATGGAGCGAAATAAAATGAAAATCATATGAAATAAAATGAAGAAGTGAAATGAAATGAAAAATGAAATGAAGAAGTGGAATGAAATGAAAAATGAAATGAAATTGAAACTGGACGAAAAGCGATATGAAAATAAATGAAAAATTAAGTGGAATGAAATCAAATGAAATATAAGGTAAATGAAAAACAACATTAAATAAAATAAAAAATGTAGGGAAATGAAATGAAAAATGAAGCGAAATGAAAAAATGACATGAAATAGATGTTAAATGCAAAATGATATGAAATTAAATGAAAAATCAAGGAGAATGAAATGAAAAATGAAATGAAATGGAAATTGGATAAAAAATGACATAAGAGTAAATTAAAAATGAAGTAGAATGAAATTAAATTAAAATTAAATTGAAAATGAAATGAAATGTAAGTCAGATGAAAAACGATATGAAATGAAATGAGAAGTGAAGCTGAATGAAAGGAAAAATGAAGTGAAATGAAAAAATGATGAAAGTAAATGAAAAATAAAGTGTAATAAAACAAAATGAAATATAAGTTAAATAAAAAACAAGGTGAAATAAAATGAAAAATGGAGCGAAATGAAAAGAAAAATGAAGTGAAATGATATTTAAAATGAAATGAAAAAATGATAGAAATAGATGGTTAATGCAACATGATATGAAACTAAATGAAAAATCAAGTGAATCGAAATGGAAAATTAAATGAAATAAAAGTTAAATGAAAAATGATATAAAAGGAAATAGAAAATAAAGAGGAATGAAATGAAGAATAAAATATAAGATAGCTGAAAAATAGTTCAAAATGAAATCAGAAAAAAGTCAAATAAAATGAAGAAAGAAGTAAAATAAAATAAAAATTGAAATAAAATAAATGTTTCCTGAAAAAAGAAATGAAAAATGATATGGAATTTCACAGAGAATGAAGTGAAATAAAATGAAAAATCATATGAGATTAATTGCAAAATGAAATAAAATGAAATAAAAAATGAAATGATATAGAAGTCAACTGAAAAATGATGTTGTCAAATGAAAAATGATATATAATTGAGCGAAGAATGAAGTGAAATGAAATGAAAAATGCAATGAAATAATAATATAATAATAAGTTAAATAAAAAGCGATGTGAAAGTAAACGAAAAATAAAGTAAAGTGAAATGAAAAATGAAGTAAAATAAAATAAAAAATGAAGGGCGAAATAAAATGACATGAAGAATCATATGAAATAGAAGTTAAATGCAAAATGATATGAAATTAAATGAAAAATTAAGTGAAATGAAATGAAAAATGAAATGAGATACAAGTTGGATGAAAAATGTTCTAAAAGTAAATGGAAGATGAAGTGGAATGAAACGAAAAATGAAATGAAATAGAATTTGGATGAAAAAAGTTATAAAAGTAAATGAAAAATGAAATAAAATAGAAGTTAGAATAAAAATAGTTCAAATTGAAATAAAGAATTAAAATAAAATAAAAGGTTAGTGAAATATGAAATTAAAAATAATACGATATTCAATGGAGAATGAAGTGAAGTAAAATAAAAAAATAAAATGAAGAAAGAAGTAAAATAAAACGAAAAATGAAATAAAATAAAAGATTGGTGAAAAATGAAATGAAAAATGATATGAAATTTAATGGAGAATGAAGTGGAATGTAATGGGAAATGATACTAAATTTATTGAGAAATGAAGTGAAATGAAATATAAAATGAAATTATGTAGAAGTCAACACAAAAATGATATGCATTATATTTAAATGACAAACGAAGTGAAATGAAATGAAAAATGGCATAAAATAAAAGTTAAATGCAAAATTGTATGAAATTACATGAAAAATCAAGTGAAAGGAAATAAAAAATGAAATGAAATAAAGTTAGATGAAAAATGATATGAAAGTAAATAAAGAATGAAGTAAAATCAAATGAAAAATAAAATGAAATACGAGTGAGATGAAAAATGGTATGAAATGAAATGCAATATTATTTGAAAGAAAATGAAAAATGAAGTGCAATGAAATGAAAAATAAAATAAAATAGAAGTTCAGTTTTCAACTAAAAAAGACGAATTTTTGAGTCAAGTGATGAATGTTCAAATAAAAAAAATTAATTTTCAAAAAAGTAGTTCAATTTACAAGGATAACATTCAGATAACATTTAATTTTAAAAGTAATTGAACTAGCAACTAATCAGATTAATTTTTAATAAAAAAGATGATATCTAAGCGAAAAATGTAATAATCAATATTTTAACAAAAAAATATTTGAGCTTTAAAATAAAAGCACTTGAATTCAACGAAAAGAGGCAAATTTCTAACATAGTAGTTGAATTTATTATCAAGAAAGATTTCACACTTATTAAAGAAAAAAAGTTTGATACAAAATGTCGAATTTTTTAACCAAAAAGACGAGTTTTCAATCGAAGAGTAAAATTTCAGCTAAGAAACACTTTCCACTCAATAAAGAAAAAAAGTTGTATCTAAAATGATGAATTTTCAACCCGAAGATATGAACTTTTAACAAAAAAGTTCATTTCAAAGCGAATAGTTGAATTCTTAACAAAATATTAAAATTTTTAACCAGAGAGTAAAATTTTCAACCAAGAATATAATAGTAGACTTTTGAATCAAAAAAGATCATCGTTCAATCAAAAATGATTTAATTTCCTGATTTAGAAATTTTTTCTTTTCGTTAAAAATACAACAGTTTGGTTGAAAACTATACTTGTTTAGTTGAGAAATTGGTTATTTTGTGGAAAATCTTAATTTTTGTGCAGAAAATTCTACTATTCGATTAGAGTTAAAATATTTATTTGAAAATTCAACTATCTGGTTGAAAATTAATCTTTTTTGGTTGAAAATTAAGGTGACTTGGTTGAAAGTTGAACTTTTTTTCAAATGCATTTTTTTAAAGACTCACTACTTTGGTTGGAAATGTAACTATTTTGTCAAAAAAAATAACTATTTTGTTAAAAATATTTTTTTCTTGAAAAAAATTATTTTCTCTATTTGAAAATTGAACTGTTCCATTTTTGGTTAAAAATTTATCCTTTATTGAAAATTCAACTGTTTGGTAGAAAATTAATTTTTTGCTGAGAATTCATCTCTTCGGTTGAAAATTGAACTATTTAGTTAAATTTGTTTAAATTCATTTGTTTAACCGGATCTAGTTGGAAATTTAACTATTTGTTTGTAAATTCGTCTTTCCGGTAGAAAATTAATCTTTTTGAATAAAAATGCATTCTTTTTGGTTAAAAATGTAACTGCTTATTTAAAAATTAACCTCGTTTGCTTGAGAATTCAAAGACTTTGTTGAAAATTGCTTTTTGGTAGAAAATTAATCTTCTTGATTGAAAATTCATCTTTTTTGGTTGAAAATTCAATTATTTGGTAAAAATTCAACTAATTTCTTGAATTTGATGTTAGAGTTATATTCTTAGTCGAAAAATCAACTGCTTTGTTGGAAATTCATCCTTCAGGATTGAAAAATCATCTTTGTTATAGAAAATTAACTTTTTTATTGAAAACTCAATTGTCTTCTGAAAAACTTGTCTTTTTGGTTTAAAAATCAAACTTTTTGTTTAAAGGTTCATCTTAGTAGATTGTAATGATCCTAACATTTCGGAAATTTGCCTTAATATTTTAAGGAAAAGATTTCGGAAATTGACCTAAAAGTTAAGGAATTTTTTGTACCACATAGAAGGGAAAATTTCACAAAAGTTCGGAAATTTCCGTAAAGTTACGGGATTGTTCCTAAAATACTGAATGGAAAATTTTGCAAAAATTCGAGAATCGATCTGAAGGTTAGGGAATTTATCAAAAAAATTAACTTGAGGTTGACCGCAGATCAGGAAGAAATCGTGATGTCTATGCTTATACCTACAAATCTAAAATTTATTTGCAAATCATAGTCGACAAATTTCCCGAACTTGGCTGAGCCTCTACTTATAAGACAAAAAACTGATTTTACTTATTGGTCACTTTTACCGTCATTCACCTAGTGATAACTTGTTCACATTAATTTTTTTTTCGAAAACTTTTAGGAAAAAATCCCAAAAGTTGTGAATATTTTTTGAAAAATAAAAATGACCAGCTTACAAAACCTACTATAAATAGAGCTACAAATAGAGGCCCATAGGACATAGGGCTGTATAGTATTTGAAACTTAGTTTTCTTGACTAAACCAAGTGCTTTAATTTAATATTTTGTTGTGTCACCTAAATATTTTTTTCGCATATATTAACGATATTCTATGGTTGAGAAAACACAAGTCATACTTTCAACTGAAGTTACTAGAAACACAAAAAGACGCAGAACAAACATTCAATCCTTATTTGTCCAATGGCTAAGCTTAGAAAAACTATCCTTAACAACGGAGATGACGGGGATGGTCAAATGTATCCCAAAATTGGTAACATGGACAGTCCCTTGCGTAAATGGTGAATGACCCCTTACTATATTTATTTTTATTTACGATGAAGTATTAGCAAAAATGAAAGTGTGTGTCTCTGGAATTCCTTTAGGTGTTATGGGGGCGAAAAATGAGAGTGAAAAAGGGAAGGACCACCCGCGAAGCTGGTGCAATCTAATACCGGTTACACACGGTCATCAAGTGGTAAGTCAGTGCAAAGCCAGGACATAAAATATTGTGGGAGCACAGCACTAGAGGATCACTTTCTCTTTTCTCTCGGCAATCCTGTGCGAGGACACCGGTTGACCCAGTTCACCGAGTAGTCGAACAGTTGGTCGACTCTCATCCTCGTCGATCCCTCAGCCATCTGAGGGTTCGTTCCGATCATCGGCAATCTTCTCTCACTATACATGCATTACGCTTCGAGTTGCTCTGAATGTCCATAATGATGCCTTCAGGCGATTTAGGATCAACTTGAACACATCTCGTTTACTATGTATCCAAGCAACCATAGGTGCCGACAAGTGGAATCAATTTTAAAATCCGGAGTTTTTTTAATCTTAGGCAATCAAACAAAATACATAATCATGAGATAAAATCTATAACGAATTTAGATGTTGAAACTGCGTAGAAACTACGTAGAAAACTACGTAGAAACTGCGTGAAAAAACTGTGCAGGACACTGCGTAAGAAGACTGTGTGGGATACCCTGCTGGAAGTAGAAAGATTGAAAAAGACAGAAATTGGGAGATAGAAAGAGACAAAGCTATTCTATCTCTCTCAATGGGTTACTTTACATCATTAACACACTATCTTTTTCTATCTCCTATCTTAATAATTCTTTATCTCTTTCTCTTCTTTCCGTGACCGAGGACTCATCCGTTTCTATCCCTTGGTCTATCTATCAATTACGAATTTGAATCTTTTTCAATCTCTTTCTCTAGCTTTTGTAACCGAGGTCCATAATATCTTTCTTTACTTCATACCATCTCTTCAATATAAATTTGAATCTTTGTCTATTACTTATTCTATCTTCCGCCATTGAGTACTGTTATTATTTTCTGCACCTAAAGATTCGTGAATCCATCGAAAAGTTAGGTTTATATGAAAAATTAATTAGACGTTGATCACGAACTAGAAAACAATATGACGCCTATGATTTTATACCTACATACTTACATTTTATTTTCATACCTCAGTCGGCACATGTGTCGAACTTGTCAAAACGGTTTTCCAGGGCCTCTACTTATAGGTCCGAAGACTGATTTCACTCATTGGTTACTTTTTTTGTCAGACACCTAGTGGCAAAACCTTCAGATTGACGTGGATGGATAAAGGACAGGATAGAGAAGAGAGGTTTGAAAAAAATGGACGTAAATTTAGACTGATAACAAGATAGAAAAAGATAGACTTTGGTAGATGTAGTATGGGGTGAGATAGAGAAGAGAAGATTGAAAAAGATATACGGGAATTTCGACTAACAGAGATACAAAAAGGTTGACATAGATAGATAGAGGATCGGATGAAATAGAGAAGAGCGGACTGCAAAATATAGACGTGGATTTAAATTGGCACAGAGATAGGAAATCATAGAATTCAATAGATGTATGATACGATGAGATAGGGAAAACGAGATTGAAAAAGATAGAGGGAAATTTAGATGAAACCGGAGATAGAAAAATATTGATGTGGATAGATAAAAGAATGGACGAAATAGAGAAGAGGGCATTAAAGAAATAGGCGTGAACTTAGATTAAAAAAAAGATAGAAAAAGATGGACTTTAATACATGTATGATACGATGAGATAGAAAAGAGGATATTGAAAAAGCTAGACGTGAATTTGGATTGACAAAGAGATAGAAAAAGATGGAAGTTTATAGATGGAGGACACGATGAGATGGAAAAGAGCAAATTAAAAAAAAATAGACAGGAATTTAGATTGACAGAGAGATAGAAAGATTTATATTGACAAAGAAATAGAAAATGATTGACGTGGACAGGCAAAGGCTGGGGTGAGGTAGAGATGACGGTATTGCAAAAGATAATCGTGAATTAGAATTGATAATGAGATGGAAAAAGATAGACGTTGATAAATGTAGGATACGATGAGATTTACAAGAGGAGATTAAGAAAGATAGACGCGAATTCAGATAAAAGAGTAGGATAGGATGAGGTAAAGAAGAGGAGATTGAAAAAGATAGACGGACTTAGATTAAGAGAGAGCGAGAGAGAGAGAGAGAGAGAGAGAGTGGAAAAAGATTGAGGTGGATAAATAAGGAATAGGATGCGATAGAGAAAAGGGTGTTAAAAAGGATGAGCGTGAATTTAGGTTACCAAAGAGATGAACAAAATAGATATGAGTAGATGTAGGATGTAATGGAATAGAGAAGAGGGCATTAAAAAAAATAGACGGGAATTTGGAATAATAAAAAGATAGAAAGATATGAAGTGGATAAATAAAGAATAGGCTAAGATAGAAGAGAGAAGATGGAAACAGATAAACGTAAATTTGGATTGTCGAAGAGATAGGAAAAGATTGATGCTGATAGGTAAAGCATAGGATGAGGTGGAGAAGAGCATATTGCTAAAGATGAACGTGAATTGAGATTGACAATGAGATAGAAAAAACGGTAATAGATGTAGGATACGATGAGATGAAGAAGAGGAGGTTGAAAAAGAAAGACGGGAATTCAGATTAACAGAGTACCATAGGATGAGAGACAGGAGATGAGATCGAAAAAGATAGACAGGAATTTAGATTAATATAAAGATAGAAAAAGATTAAGGTCGATAGATGAGGGGTAGGATGAGATAGAGAAGAGGGTATTGAAATGAATAAAGAAGACTATAAAAACAAAATTATGGACCTTCTAAATGACGATACGTCGACAAATACGACGTATAAATTTAATGTCACTTAATTTGACACATCTATCCACTAAACCTTTAATTAGACCGAATTTATGACAAAATAAATTGTGTGAATTAAAATTAATATATCGCCCAGAACAAGACGGTTTTTTAAACCAATTTGTTAATAAATTACCATTTGGAGCTCTAATTATTTTCAAATCAAGGTAGTTTATAACATTATTTATTTCAACTTCGTGGGTGAATTTTATGCACTCTTCTATACTATTAAACACATTTACAAAAAGATCAGTTTTATCAGAAGGAACAATTGCTATGATATTATCAACATATCTTTTATATAGGAGAGTTCTAAAGTCTAATAATTCAAGTGCTCTTCTTTCGACGTCTTGTAAAAATAAATATGAAATTATCGAAGATAAGGGCGAACCGATAGGGCAACCTGATATTTGTTTATAGAATTTGTTATTAAGGAGAAAACAGTACCATTGAAAACCGTTCTTGCGGCTATTATTAATTCATTCTTAGTTATTTTTGTTTAATGATGATTTAAATTGAGTTTTTCTTCAATGTGATCTAGAGCGAGATCAAGTGGGATGCTATCAAATATTGACACAATATCTAAGGAAACTATTGAGAGAGTTTTCGGTACGTTAATGTTTTTAAGAATATCTTTAAGTTCCCAACTATTTTTCAAAGACAAACTAGTATTCTGTGAAACTGGTTTTAAGATGTTAGAAATGTATTTCGATAAATTGTAAGTAGGAGAACC
>JAWWEA010000118.1:10762798-10773166 GCA_035222095.1 Andricus quercuspetiolicola | reverse complement strand
TATTCACCATTAACCATTCAAATATTTAACAACAAACAAACACAGTCTTGCCTTTTGAAAATTGCGGGCATATAACAGAGTCGGTGATACCAACAGCCATCTACGAGGTGAATGCTCAAACGTCAGCGCCATCGCCGTCGCAACTCTTAAGCAAATCTCTCGATTGCGGGAATTACTCTTGGAGAAACTTTTGACAAAGCTTACTGATCACAAAAATATTGTAAAAATAAATGAAGATGATTATTTTCATGAAAAATTCAGCTCTGCTTTCTGCGCTGAATATAATTACAAAATTATCACTTATGGAATAAAAAAGAGTTTCGTTTTCAAAAATATATCCCTGAGAATGAAAAAAATTGGCGTGCTTCATAAATTCACATTTAATGCACCTCTCTGAATTTGCTTTTACCTTTGAATATAAACAAACATAAAGAGACTATCAATTCTGATTTTAAAGACCCTTGGATCACAAATTTTAGTAATGTTGTAATTCCTGATAATGTTAATGATATTTTAAGGTTAGTAAACAATTTTAGCTGATCTTTGTTAACAAACAAAAGAAAAATAATTTTGGATATTGTTAAAAATATAGAGTCAAACATTAATTTAAATGAAAATGCAGAAGATCGTGATTGGTAATGCATAGAATTAGCAATACATCACATCGATTTTTACAGAATAATAAAATTACTTATAATGGTAGTCTTGGAACAAAATATTTTTAAAACACAGACATTGATCAATTTCAATAAACAATTAATAATCACCCATGCCGATAAAAGTAATATTACTGTTGTTCTTAATAAGGAATCATATGTTAAAAAAATGCAAGAATTACTAAATGATACTACAACATATGAAAAACTAAATGAAAACCCTGAGAGAGAATTTAAAAATGAAACATTTAAAATGTTAAATTCATGGAGAATTAATGGAAATTTAGTTGAGAATATATTATGTAAAAATATTTTAGTCCATGATAAAATCATTCCTATAATTTATGGTTTACCTTAAGTTCATAAACCTAATTCTCCACTTCGACCTGTTGTTTCAATAATCGATTCACCGACACATAAAATGGCTAATATTTTTAACAATATTCTTAAAGGGCTCCTATAGCACCAGAAACTCAAATGAAAAATTCTTCTGAATTAAAAAATATTATTATTCAAAAAACAGTACCACCTGATCACATCATGGCTTCTTTAGATGTTTCATCTTTATTTACAAATATTCCAATTGATTTAGTAATTAATAGCATTTTAAGCAGATGGATTAACATAAAAAACTACACGGATTTACCTCTTGAAAAATTTGAACATGGAATAAAATTCTTAATGAAACAAACAGTATTTAAATTTAACAATAGTGTTTACAGACAAATATTTGGAACACCTATGGGTTCTCCCATTTCTGCAGTTCTTGAGGATTTAGTTATGCAAGATCCAGAATCTCATGTCATAAAAAATTTAGGTTTTACTTTACGTTATCAATCAATTTAATTCTTTTCACTCTAGACTTAGATTTACACATGAAATTGAAAACAATAACTATATTTCTTTTCATAATGTTAAAGTTATAAAAAGTAACTCCGCTAATATCATTACAGATTGGTATCGTAAAGATACTTATTCTGGCAGATATTCAGATTTTTTTCAAACCATCCAATACAACACAAAATTTCTACAGTTAAAAATCTTATCGATACAGCTCTTAAGTAATCACATAAGTCATTCCATAAATCAGATATTGAATTCATCAGAGAAACTCTTTCCTTAAACAATTATGCAATAGAATTTCTTCAAACACATATTAATAATAAAATCAAAAAAATTAAAGATCCTTTATCTGTATAAACAAATACAAATACCGTTAGGAATTTTGTTTTTAAACCTACAGTGTCTATTTCATACCATGGAAACTTATTCTTTGAAATTAAAAGAATTTTGAATGACTTTAATATTACAGCAATTTTTAAAATTGATCCAAAACTTGACAAATTTATTAAATTAGGAAAAGATTCTTTAGATAATTTACAATTTACTGATGTAGTATATAAAATTCAGTGTTTGAATTGTGATAAATGTTATGTTGGACAAACTGGTAGATTACTTTCTACTACAATTAAAGAACATTATGATAATTTTAGACAAAATCCAAAACACCATACAGTCATAGCTAAGCACCAGGTGGAAACTGGGCATTTAATTAAATGGGAAAATTTTATAGTTTTACATCATGAACCTAATGAATATAAAAGAATAATAGCAGAAATATTCTTTATTAAGGAGAATAGTAATAATTGCTTAAATACAATTTTAGATCTTAATAAATATAGTCTAATATATAATATAATCTTGTATTCTTTAATTTAATAAAAAATTAATAAAATTTTAATTTTTGTAACTGATTAAACAAAAAGAATAAAAAATGATTCTCAAATTTCAATATAACGAATTTAACTAAATTTTGCATTTAATCTCATCTAGTTTTTAACCTAACAAAAATAAATTTAGCTAACATTCTCTAATTTTCAAATTTACAATAATATTTATAATGCTAATAGTTAATTTTCAATGTTCGAATTGGTGAATTTTTATTTTAATTTACAAAATCCTAATTAAAAAATAATAGGTTTTTGTAATTTTACTTATTTTCAACCAAAATAGTATGTAGCGATTCAAATTTTAATTTCATTAATAATTTTTAATTTCTTTTTGTTTAAATTTATTTATAAGAATTATCTACTAATCTTAGTGCCCTCTTTATATAAATTGATGATAGGGTATTGCTATTTCTGTCTCTGTTAAAGGTATTGAAACTTAATCAACATAATGTTGATTAAAAAACTTTTTAACAAAAATGTAACCTAAAAAAAGATAACCTAAGGTAAATATATCAATTTCCATCATTTAACCTCACTTTTTTGCTTATTTTTGTTACATTTATTCAATACATTTATGCATATTAAAAAATGTTTTGCTATAATTTTTTCATAGAACAATTTGTTTATTAAATTGTGCGTTAAATGAGTCTGAGCTAAAGTAATTTCGCTTTATGGGTATAGAATTATCACGTGAGATCGACAAAAATAAAATTCCGATGTGTAACAAATTTTATTTAACTCTTTCTCAAGCGATAATTCAATACCCATGAGGCCAAATCACTTCAACTAGGGCTCATTTAAGTCAAAATTTGATAAGCTTTCAAATTTTCTTCAAAAATATTTTCATCTGTAATTTGAACGAAACTATCTCCTTTCAAAGTCAAAGATCATTTTTCGTGGGGCATCCGGTTAGTTGTCCGATATTATCCGTCGATGTTGTATAGAAGATACTGAATCTGGGTACTAGGGTGATCCTCATTTTTCGAAATCATATTTTTTTGCATATTGTTCCTTATTTTTGTTCAAATTCCCCAAAAAATGTATCTCCTCCAAATTTGAGTAATATCAAATAATATCAACACGTGCCCTAATGACCATGAAGTTTCTCATTGATTTCACATGGGAAAAAGTCACCTTCGTAATCAGTCATTTAAACCCAAAAGTATGGTACTAACGTAACTCATAATACAAAATTCTATTCAGAATATACCAGGGTATAAGAGGAAACTATCAATTTTAATATTATAAAATTATAAGACCTTCTTATGGGATCCCAAAGAATCCCCTACAAGTGCTAATTGGCAGTTTTACGTAATATTAATGTCAATTATCACATTATTCATTAGCAATTTTCACCAAATTTGGATATCCTTGAATACCTATTTGTTTATTATTGCATTCCTTCGTGTTTAAAACAACTTTTTATTGATTAAACAATTGGAAGTTGTTCGAATTATTTTGTTTCTCTAACAATATGTAAATCGTAGCAGACTATCATCTTCAATTTCTAGACAAAAAGTAAATTTTAAACAAAGTTTTCATTGCTTAAAAAACCTTTAATTTTTGAAATAATTTTTTTTTGTGTAAAATGTGTAAATCATGGTGTTTCCTTCAGGTCATGAATTCTTCTACAAATAGTTCTCCAAATAATATTTTAATTGGACCTGTTTAAGTATCTATTTGTTTGTTACTTCAAAATATATAACCAACTTTTGCAGTTTAAAAATGATATAGAATGTTGAAACTACCTGAAAAATGATTATAGACATATTTTTGAATTCACAAATTCTAACGGTATGTGTATAATCAATAATTAAATTGATAATTTTTATTCTTCAAAATAGAAAAGCAAAATTTATTTTGAATTGTTATAAAGTTTACGTTCTTGTTAGAAAATCATCTCTTTGGTTTGAAATAAAGTTTAAAAAAAATTAATTTTTTTAACAGAAAATTTAACTGCTCTATTTTTTTCGAAAATTCATGTATTTTGTTGGAAGATCGTTTTTTCGTAAAAAATAATCTCCTTTGTTTAAAATTGAATTATTTGGTTAAAAAATTATCTCTTTTGTTGAAAATTTTTCTCCTCAGCGGAAAATTAATGGTCTTCGTTAAAGTTTTATCTTTTTTGTTTAAAATTTAACTTTTTTATTAAAAATTGATCTATTTTATCCAAAATTCGTCTTTTTTGATAAATTGAATTGCTCTTTATTTAAAACGGGTATCTCTTTTGGTTAAAAATGTATCTTGTTGGTTGAACATTTATGTTTTTGTTGGAAATTTAATTATTGTGGTTTTTTCTCTTGGTGAACAAATATTTTTCCAAATAAATAAGCAACTATTCTATTTCTGGCTGAAAATTGATTTTTTCTAGTTGAAAATTCAACTTTTTGGTTGAAAATTCAGGTATTTATTTAAAAATTCCTCATTTTGGTTAAAAATTAAACTATTCGTGGAAAACTTCGTCAATTTCTTTTCAAATTTTTCTTTATTCGTTGTATTTAATTGTGTTTGATTTAGAATTAACACATTTTTTCTGTTGAAAATTCAAATAATTGGTTGAAAGTTGAACTACTTTCTCTAAAGTTTATTTTTTCTTCTGAAAATCCATGCCGATAGTCTACTACGTTTCACAAATTTGTAGAAAAAAATTATTTAAACAATTTTTAATTGTTCAAACCATGAATATTTGTTTTAAAAACACTGAGGGAAACATTAATAAAAATGAAAAGTTACTACATAGAAATATCCAGATTTGATGAAAAATTGCTAATGAAACACGGTTTTCCTATATTTTGCGAGGTCTACAAAAAACTAATGTTGAAAAAAATAATAATAGTACAAACAATTATAAATTAGTTCAAAAATGATTGAAAATCAGAACAAATATTCTGTCATAATTATATTTCGAAAAAGAGATTTGTTAAACGTGATCATTAACCTTACTATTACGTGAAACTCTCAATTAGCACTTATGGGGGATTTCTTGGGGATCCATGAGAGGGTCTTAAAATTGTATAATATCAAAAATTATGACCGATTTTTATTCCCTGAGGTAAACTGATTGAGTTCATGTATTATAAGTTACGTTAGTATCATATTTTCGGGATTAAATCACGCATTTAGAAGAAGAGGCCTTTTTGCTATGCTAATTCAATGGGAAACTTCATTATCATTAGCATTGGTTAATATTAACTTTTTTCGCTCAAATTTGAAGGAGATTATTCACTTAGGCATTCAAGCAAAAGTCGGCAATCAGAAACAAAATAATATAAATAAAGACCACCCAAATGGGTATCTTGGTAGTTATTCCTTTCTATATATTTCTAGGATTATCAGCTTTAATTCTAAAAAACGACCTAATTGAATTGAATGAATGTCACAAAATCAAGAGCAGAAAGAGGAGAAGAGTTCGAAGAAGTTCTTTGTGGAATGTGATGGTACGGTCGAATGAATACGTTTCGATTCTTCGAAAACCATAACAGCGTCGAAACCAGAATATCTCCGGATGAGCGGAGACAAAACCTAACAATTTGCTTTGTTGTTCTAGTAGATAATTTAAAAATCCAATGTCATTTTTTTTATCAATCATTTTTCTTTTTCTGCAGCAAAATAAGAGATCTCGACATTTCTATCTATCACAAAGAAAATTGCGGTTGTGTTTCAGCAGACCATGTTCCATGTACAATGAAAATCTTGCATATACCACGACAATCTCGTAAGAAGGGTGGACGGTACCAGTAATTATTGCAGATAATATTATTGAATTATTCATATAATTATGTGTGACATTTTGAAAAAGCGCGCCGTACCATATCAGCACCACCATGATGCAAACAAAATTCAGATCTTTAAATAGCTTTAGAAAAGTTTGATGTGTCGAAAGTAGCATGTCTCCGGATGAGCGGAGACAACATTTAATAATTTTCCTTATCGATCTAGTAGATACTTTAGCAGTACAATGTAGCCCCTTTTTAATCAACCATTTGTCTTTTTCTGCCGCGAAATGAGAGATCTTGACGTTTCTACCTGTCACGAAGAAAATTGCAGTTGTGTTCCAGCAGAGCATGTTGCATGTACCATGACAATCTTGCATGTATCACGACAATCTCGTAAGAAGACTGGGCGGTACCGGTGATTGACTGGGATGACATTAACAGTTATTAAATCAAGATACCGAGGCGGACCTTCAGCTTCAGACCCTATTGGGATGAAACAATAATGTTGGAGTTTGTTCAAATGCGTCGTGACGAAGGAAGGTGAGCGAGGCCATCCGCGAGAAGCAGACAGCCTGTTCAATAACGAGATACATGACCTGACCAAGTCAAGTTGAAGACAGTGGCGTACCCCTTTCGATCATAATCTGATCATCAAAAGGATTGCGGGAAATATGTTTTTCACTCTTGAATATATCCGAAAATGGGTTTATTTCATGGGAAATTCTGAACAAATGAGATATACGTTGTGTTTAAAGGTGTTTTTCCAAATCGCCTATTTTAGCCTAGGAATTGAGGGTGTGGCAATTCATAAGGGTGTAAGGGACACGCCGCTATGCGAGTATGCATTCCATTTCACAGACAAACAATAGTTTGTCTCTATCTGTTGTTAAACCATGTTCGATATCATTTGGTAACGAAGTTTTTTGATACTATTCTATATCTTTATTTGAAAATGTGCAAATTTGACTATTTCCAACTGTTAAGAAGAGAAAAATCGTCTATCACAATGCGATATTGTCATAATAAATCTTCATTTTCACAGAAGCCGAAGTGTTTTCCATCAAACTTTTTTTTTCGGATTAACACCCTCATATCTCGGGAACAAGTGTTTATTTTTGTGAAGAAATTGAAAACCTGATTTTTAGTCGTTTCAGAAAGCCGACTTTTAAAAGCTGTGTCATTCTATCTTCAAAATTCTTAAGCAATTTACATAGAATTGGCAAAATTTTTTTAGATCAAACCTTTTTTAGTGGCATTCATAGACTCATTGTCTTAAAAGTGGGTTTTTGTTCTTAATTCAAAATGAAAATTGAATTTTTAATTACATTTTCTTGGTTTCTGTAAAATTGTAATTTTAACCCTTACCCACTTATGGACTGCCATCCTTCAACTATGCACAACTTTGGAACATTTTTTACTTTCAATTGTTACGGAAAAATGTAGAGTAGGGTGGTCCAAAATTTTTTCTTCAAATTTTCATACTTTTCCCCACAAATTCGTTGAAATTTACAAAAAAGTAAATCCGCATTTTTTGTTTAATAATGCTAGGAAGTTACGATCTTTCGGAAATTTCCATCTTTTTTCTCTTTTCACTTAGAGTGAGCTAATAAATAATTTAAGTAAACAAAAGTAATTGCGTAAACAAATATTATTTATTACAATTTCCCTTTTCTATTGTAATGCTAGATAGTTGGGGTATTTTCTGTTTTTTTTTCTCTACTTTTTGTCCACTTTTTGCTCAGTAAGGTAATAGTAAATGCATGTTGAGCAACATGGGTGTTTACAAAATTTGATTTTGTTTATAACTATTTTCTCTTAGAGTAATGCTGTAAAGTTGTGGATTTTTCTAAAATTCTTAGCTCTTCTTTGACTTTTCAGTTGTGAACAAATAGTGAGTAAAAATAAACAAGAATAGTTTCTAAATAGTATTCCATTTTTTCGAAATCAAGTATTTTCACGCTTTCTATAATATTTTGAAAATATTAATTTAAACAGTGAGGCTATATTACAGTAGAGATAAAAACAAAGGATGGAATAATTTGTATTAGGTGGAAGAAGTGGGTCTATCAATAACCTGTAATAATTTTATTGTCGATGATAATATAAACATATAAACAAATTAAATATCGCTAAAATAAATTAATTATTGCTATAAAGCCTAATGTAAAATAATAGGTAAAGAAATAACTTTAAAGTTTTTCTTTTAGAAAAAAATACCTGCGAAAGAAAGAGGTTACTCAACAAAATGATTCACTTTTTACATGTGTAATTTTTATTTGGCAATACTTGAAACACCAAAGAAAATTTAAAAATTTCAGAAAACTCTCAACTCTTTAGCATTATCATAACAGGAAGTATATATAAATAATGAGAAATTGTTTGAACAAATGATGTTTTAACTTTCATTAATTATTACCTTACGCTAACTTAAAAGTTGCCAAAAATTTGGAAATTTCAGAGAAAACCGCAACTTATTAGAACTACACTTAGAGAAAATAGTTATAAACAAGATTAAATTTTTCAGACAATTTTTTCTTAACGTTCAATAATTATTACCCCACTATAAGTAAGAAGCTGAAAAAAGTTAGAAATTTCAAAAGAAACCGAAACTGTCTAGCATTATATTAAGAGAAGATAGTTTTAAACAATAGTAATATATATATATATATATATATATATATATATAACAATAATAATAAACAAATACTTGGTTAAGTTTTATTAATTATGACTTCACTCCAATTGAAAAGTTTCCAAAACTTTGGAAATTTCAGAAATAACCGCACTTTCTATTATTAATCTAGGAGAATATTATTAAAAAAAAATTGTGTAGAAAATCATGTTTATTGACTTGAGGTAATTATTAGAAGAGTGATTATTATAAGAGAAAATCGCTCGAAACAATAATGAATTGTTTAAACAATTTCTTGAAGCCTATATCAAATTTAGAAAACGCCTTTTTCATGGCAAATACGTGTTAAGCTTCATGGGGTTTGCGGAACTTGTAATAAATAAATTCAAACACTTCTCCAGGTAGGGGCTTCTTGCACATTTTTTCAATTGATTTCTGAGAACAATAGTATAATAAAAAAATTTCCTGTGATTTTGGATTTTTGGAAGTATCGATTTTCTTGGTTGAATGTATATGGAATTCAAAAGAAGCCTTTAAATTAATTCAAGCAACTTTCCCGCTAGGGGATGTTTTTCACATTTCTTATCAAGTGGTTTCCGACCGCAATAATTTAGTTAAAAAAAATTACGTATTTTTTGGTTGTATCGGAAAGTCGGTTTCCTTTTGTAAATCTTTCTATGATATTAGGACAATTTCTAAGTATCCCGTAAACAAAAAGTCGTGAATATTCCAAGTCTATGGGTGCAAAACTTTTGTTTCCATGGGTATATATCATTAGACACTAACATAATTATAACTATCTCGTAATTGTTTTGTAAACATTATGTTGTGAGTACTTTTAATAATCAATGCTTTAATTCGCTTTTGGATAGACATTATCTGTGGGATCATTATGTGTTATTAAACTTAAAAATATGTAAAATTGCCTAAAAAATGAACACAATACAAAAAAAAACTTGCTCAAAATACATTTTAAGAAGGTAATTACAGGCTGAGTAATGTTGTTTTTAAATTACCTGGCCTCTTCCCATTATAATTATTACATTAAATATTATTAAGACTCATTGTGCTCGCATTTCATGAAACCATGTTCTGTCCCCAGGGAAGGACTTTGTTCTCAATATTTACGAGGACTTGACGAAGCGTGTTCTCAGGTGCTTTATGTTGGCGGACCAACCAGTCCTGTTTTCAGCAAATTACAATCATTAGGGCCACTTATATTCGCGCTGCTCGATCATCGGATTGTCCATCCGCGTGCAATTTTCGTTAAATTAAACGCGCCGAATCAATTACGCGCGCGATGTAACACGAGACGATGGCGTATGTAACGTAATATGACGTGGTCCCTCTCAGACAAGTGGAATGAGTATGTACCCAGCTTTTCAAGATGTGTAAATAAACTTTTGTCTGGCCTCTTCAAAGCCAATGATTTTTCAAGACCTCTTTATGCTTCTGAGGATCTCGTTCCAGGAACTACTTGTACATATTTTATTCTTATTATCGTTTACAGTGGCACTATTGATACACGGAGAAAATTTGTTCATTAAAATTTACCCCATTAGTTCGGTAAATGGAGGACATTACTGCATTTAGAGAAAATTTACAATTATTTTAGGATTTAATACAGAAAAGAA